>JAQGAC010000201.1:0-35089 GCA_034696585.1 Isotomurus maculatus
ACTAGATAGAGCCCGCAGTTAACATGGGATTCTTATGGGATTCAATCCGTTGCTAAGAATATGACCAATTCCGTTAAGGAAAAGGCGGGAAAGGACACGGCAATCCAGTTGACGGGATTTTCCAGCGTCAAGAATCCCACTCCGTGTTATTTTCGTCAAGGCAGCGCATCCGTTGCCTCCACGACAACAGAAGGCGAAGATCGCAGCTTCTCCCGCCATTTTCACGCAGCAGCGTCATTCAACTCCTATTTTGGCGGGTTTTCCTTCCTGCAGGTTTTATTTAAAATTTGATTATTTAGTCCACTTACAAGTCCACTTTCTTCATCGAACCAACAATCAAGCTAATGTGTTTTAGTCTTGTGTAAATGAAAACTGACGATTTTATAGCAATGAGACTTTAATACGCATTGTCCGTTTTATTCCTTGAGAATTCGCATTCCAACTCAGCTTGGTCCTTAATGCTTGACACCTTTTTTAAGACTTGACCACACCTAACGATTCCACGCACCTCCACCATTTGACAAGAGGGTGTGACTCATGTAGTCCTCCCATTCTGAGTAGAACTGCTCCGTCGAGTAAACCATCAACTCCGTCGCATTCACCCGACCGCGTAATTTGAAGTTCTTCCCGATGTTTTCACCGATGTCATTATCGCTGTGCTGTAAGCGATTGTCCCTCGCCAGCCTCTTCACCAAGTCCTGCGCCACCAACCTCAACTGCAACAGAATCAATTTTAACGCTTCCGTTCAGTTCTTGTTGCATGAAAATTATTCTTCCTGGCTACCTTCAAGTCGAGTGTTAGGGAAGGAGCGTTGTGCATGCATCTCCTCAAGTTGTGCTGGTCCAACGCAGCGACTCTCGCCACCATCAGGTCTGCCTCACTAAACACACCTTCAAACTACGGTGAATATCCAACGCAAACTCGAACACAAAACGTGAAGATACCAACAATAAACGCCACACTGAAGCACGTTTCTCAACGCTTGACAAATTACGCACTGTTAGGGTTCATATTCCGCAGTAAATACCATCTGACTCTGACAGTTCAACTGCAACACAATTTCCCAGTTACTTCAGTCTTCGTGGCCAATTTAATCTACTCACACACAATGTGACTCTATTATAGACTACTACGATCACTCAAACGTTTATTTCATTCATCGTCTCATTCCTCCATCTTCACTAAACACACAACTATTAACCAGTACGATTTAATCAGCACTGTTACCCACAATGTAAGATGTAACGTCTTAACTTCCTCATCTTCAAAGCAACACAGTTACAAGTAGAAGGAACACAACAAGATGGACATCCCCGAACCCCCTTGGCGCTGACACACTTCTCTCCTCCTTCAAAATGCGTCGACATTCCTCCACTCCCTTTGATGGCTGACCTTCCACCTGCTCCTCGTAGGCTCCCTGCACGTTTCCTGCCGGCTCGTAGTTCGCCACGATGTACGTAAGTGTCATCGGGTAGCCCGGGTAGTCGGGCAGGAAGACAGTGTTGGTTGCCAATCCGATTCCCACCAGTTTGGTGGCCTTCCACACGACCGCTGTGAAGTGACCAGTTTGTCCGGTGGAGTCAGGATCGTTGTAGTCGTGGACTTCCCTGTAGAAGGCTTCCGCCGCACTCACCATCTGGTCACTGGCATTCAGTGGGGGTCCGAGGATGTAATACGACTGGAGGTTTTCCCCGCCCTCATTATTGCTGTGTTCGTAGCGATGCTCTCTAGCCAGCCTCTCCGCGTAGTCCTGCGCCATTAAGTTCAACTGCAAAAGCATCAATACAAAGAATCACAACTTGATTGAGGACCCTTAAGTAAATGTTTGTGAAGTGCCTTCATGTCGAGGGCGAGAGGAGGAGCGTTGTGCATGCATCTCCTTAAGTTGTGTTGGTCCAGCGCAGCGATCCTTCCGACCATCAACTCCGCCTCACTTAACACAACTTCAAACTCTGGCAGATATCCTGAGGTGTTCAGAACTACGAATGATAAAGCAAACAAACTTCTGATTAAAAACGTCATCACTCTGAGGAGGAATTATCCTGAAGTTACAACCAACGAGTAAACCGTTTAGTCCAATGTGAGTCATTTCCAAACGACTGAACATCCGTGGAAACACTTAAATATGAATACTCTCTGAATTCGGAGTTTATAGACAAAATGGCTCAAGAAAACTTGACAAAGACTGCTGCAATGTGCAAAATTCGAGCCCAGCAACATTCCGCACAACAAGTACACAACGCAGTAGAGTGCACCGTGAAGATCAACACGAAAGATGCAGTCAACAGTTTATCGCCTGTTTCTTAAGAAGTGAAACTTCTTTATGGGAATGCCCTGTCTGTTAGCCTGTCTGTTGTGTGTCTGTATGCGATTATCTCAGGAACGGAGAGACTTTTTCAAAATTTTTCTTCAATAGCATTCTCATGACAGTCTGCAGGCGATCACTATTGATTTTTACGTCGCTAGGTTAATATCTTCAGGGTCAAAGGTCACAGGTCACCAAATTTTTAAATAGTGGCCCCCATCAAATGGGGTATCGTTGGGTCTTCACCTAAAGATCACGAATCACCCATACATTAGGTTTCTGTGGCCTTCAGGTCAAAAGTTTTGACCTTTTGAAATTTTGGGGTTAAGTGAGACTTCACTCAAATCGGGTTCCTATAGCCCCTGCGACAATTTACCAGTGACACATGAAGGTGCTGTGACCTACAGGTCAAAAGTTCTGACCTTTTAAAAATCATGAGTCGATAAGTAGTTTATGGAGAAGTAGTGAGGGAAAGTAGTTTACGGAGAAGAAGTGAGGGAAAGTAGTTTAGGAACAAGTAGTTTGGGAAAGCAGGGTAGATTAGTTTAAATTAGCAGCATAGTTTCACTTCTTGTTTACACCCGGTTTACCACGGTTTATTTCATTTACCCTCTCGACTTGTTAATTAATACACTCCAAGTAAAGATTAACAATATTAATTAGCACGTTTTGGTGTGAAGAGACGAGAGAATGGACTTGGTTTCATTAATTATGCATTTGAAATTAATTCTATTTATTAAATGGTTTTATCAGTAGGAAGGTTTTATTAGTATCAAACATCATATTCAGCAGCTACCAACAATGATAAAACGTAATAGGTCTTCTTACTAATCAATGCGTGCATCAATTTTGTATGAATACCGGACATAATGCCATAATCCAACTCTACATGGCTGCAACAATAGATTCTACTCCAATTTGCAAGGAAGTAACGCTAACAAAGAATATTCATTCACCGGGAGCAGTTCCTACAGCGCAATCATTAACAACGTAAATATATTAGCAATTGCTAATGCGACGTCTTCTGCATGTTATACGCTACTTCATTCAGTGTTTCGTCTTCACAAACCTTCGTCAATTGGCAACTTGTTGCCAATTCTTGCAAACGGTTCCTTCTCTCTCTCAAACATACCAATTTGTCGCAAAACCTGCTTAATAACGGGATAGTAGTGCTTCTTCGATTCTACTTTTGGCAATTTTTAAGCAAGTCTGACAGTGGAAGAAACCGACAGGATTGAAACATCAAGTCGGTTGTCAACCCCTGAGTAGCATTATCAGCCTGAATTAGGGCTTAATGATTAAATTCCTCCTGCATGTCTTCAAGACATTCTACATCACGAAAAATGCTTGCTGCTCGGACAGTTTTCTTGCGTCATCACTGCTAACATTTTGTCAATGTGAACGTATCCACGCTCATTTTCTAAAAGCCACTTATCTATCCGATCATCATCATCGATAAGTTGTCCAAATTGATATCTTCCTTTGGTGGCAACCACTTTTGGTTAATACGGAAAGGGTGTTAGCATATGTCTGGCTTCAGCTTCCGCTGCGGCTGCCATAAGAGCCTCGTTGTTACTGAATGTGCTACACTCAGCACAAGCCACTTCGCCTAGTTTTATCAGTCTCTCATACTCTACCTCCTTCTCTGCCTCACGTCTTTTAAGAAGTTAATCTACTTAAGTTTTTTAATCTTTCACAGGCACTATCCCAACTTCTTCGTCCTTATCTTAAGTTGTCAAGTCTACAACCTCCTTTTCTTCTACCACATTCTTATTCCCTTCGTTAAAATCAAGAAACTTACCCTTGACCTTACCACTGTCGATATACTTACAAATCTACTCACGTTGTAGCTTCGGGTTTTTATCTGAATCCAGTTCAGCGAGCGTCTTGGGGCGATCGGATTGCTAAGTTCAAGATTAGAATCTTCGGAATCCGAGAAGAGATTCCAACGGCGACGCTTGAATAGGAGGGTTCGTCTTCCATTGATTCCTGACGGTCCAGGCTGAGGTGACTTCGAGATTAAGGATGGTGTTGGTTGCTTCAAGGATGTCTGGTCGACCTAACTACTTGGCTACTTCCTTCGTCTGTGGCTGCATTTTCTTTTCTCGCTTTTCCAACGGAACGAATTTCTTGAATCAATTGAAGTTCTATTCCATTCAATTGAGTCACCAGGTTTTTTGCTTAGAGTCATACCTCATGCCAGCCTGGATCTTTATCCTGATTGGATAGTGCTGTCGCAAATGCTTCTCCTGGAAATAGAGACGTTCGTTATAAGTCTCTTTTGAGACTAAAGACGAACGTTTCAAACAGCAACAACAACAAAACATTACCATCAGTGTTGTTATCTCTGTTGATACCTAGACTCCAGTGAGTAAAGTCTGAAATGAAAGAAGGAACTTTGTGTCAAAGCTCGAGTTCAAGTTTCTGTACTCACAATATACTTGATCCACGCTCAAGTTTAGATTGGAAATACCATATGATTCAAAATCATACGGATTCTCCGTTGCACACGAAAGATTCTGCGAACCCCACAAGTAGGACCTGCGTTAGCTTCGAGCAGGGAAACACATTTTCGAACAAATGATTCCAAATTCTGCTTTAATCTCTTCAGTTGTAAAAGCATGAATGAACAGTCTGTCAATGAAGATATTTTGTACCGGTTGGTAAATAACTTGAGACACTCCTACTCCATAATTTTCTTTCTGTAAATTAATTGATTTGTAAAGTGATGTCACAAAATTTGAATTCTTGTCAAAGTTGTGTCCAACAAATTCTCTGGAGGATAGGATTATATGTAGTAAATCGACTGAGAGTTCCATGATTTATTACGTAAATTTCAAAAGTTCACTTTCGTAGAAAATCATCCTCTTGTGAACCCTTGACAGAATAGGTAACTGGAATAGTCGCCTGAACTTGAGAGACAGTAAATAACTCTTCAATGTATCTTGGCATGTATCCCTTTTCAAACACACTCTTTACCACCGAAAGTCTCACTCTATCACTCACAGAGATTTGAGGCTTTGACTTTTTAACGCCGGCAATCAGTTTGCAGTAAAGATTCTCCCAGACCTGATCCTGATTCCGCTTACCAACTTCGTTTGGAGCGAATCTTGTGGATGAGTGAACAGTGTTATTCTATGCTTGAACGATGGAAGGTAACACGTTGATGTACTTCTGATTTCGTTGTCATGTAAATACTCTACTATGTCCAGTCATCAGCGTAGAAATAGCCCTGTCTGCGAGGCTAGCTTTTAATGCGTTGAAAGTTGAGAACCTAATAACTCCTTTGGAGGAAAGGAATTATTGGAGCTGTTTATTTGTAAATTCAGTTCCATCGTCTGACTGAAAGTATTTGATTATTCGTGGAAAGTTTTTAAAAATTTTCTTGGTGGCAGCCAAAAGGCTCGTTCCCTTACTTTTACTTTTAAGTATAGGTAAGCAAGCTCAAGAAGCATTTAATATCATGAGTTTAGCAAGCTGAGAGTCATCTGTTTATTGTTTTCAGATTTGCCATCGTCATATTTATAGTGCCAGAGTTATTACAATTATTAGTGCTTCGTATTAAAGTTAATTTTTCCCTACAAAAGCGCGTTGACCTCATTTATTTGCTATGCAACGTCACGCGCCGCCGACCTCCCATATGAGCCGCTGCCATGGCGGAATTCTACATATTTGTATATTACTAATAGCCCTGTAGGCGAGCCTAGCTTTGATTGCGCTGAAAGATGAGAACCTAATAACCCCTTTGAAGGAAAGGAATTATTGGAGCTGTTTATTGGTAAATTCAGTTCCATCGTCTGACTGAATGTATTTGATTGTTCGTGGAAAGTTTTTAAATATTTTCTTGGTGGCAGCCACCAGTGTCGTTCCCTTTTTGTCTTTTAAAGGTACTGTGTACATTTTTCTACTTAATCCATCCATCGCAATGAGTATGTAACGATAACCTCGATTTTATTTCTCAAACCTCCGAACGTCAATTAAGTCAGCTACTAGCGGAAAATGGGGAAGGTAAACAACTGGTTGTCACCTTTTTATTACTCTCCTACCTAACCGATAAAAGTAGTACGATAGGTATTTGTGAAGTTCATTCTCAACTTCTTGCCTAGTCTTTCCTTGCTTCCGGTTTTTATTTAAAGTTGACTGGCCCGCAAATGCTATAATTATAATTCAGTAATATTTTGAAAACTCCATAGTGAGAAAGGATATAAAGTTGGCAATTTTAAACACTCACCACCGTCAAAAAATGAAATTAAAAAACGCCAAATGTATTCGTAAGACAGTATTGGCTTGATGCTACGTTTTCCTGCATCACCCAGTTACTTTTTAAACTTATTTTCAACTCTTAATATTAAATGTTAATGGAACAACTGCTAGTACAAGTAACTATTAAAGTAAATGTGAACAATACAACTAGTAATCGTAGTTTGGCAACCTACCGATCCTTCAAACAACAACACACTTACTACTTGCACTCAGACAGCGCGAGCTTACCCCAGATGAATCCGTAGTTCACACCAGATGCGATACCAGGGGAATATGAGAAGAGGAGAATGCGATTCCAGGCAAATAAGAGAAGGGGAGAATGACATTCCAGGGGAATGAGCATGAGGGGAGAACGAGACTGCAGAGAAAGGAAGTTATGACAGTTATTCATTTTTTGTCATTCAATCTGACCCAGTATGCTGTTCGAGTTTCAAAAACACAAACCATCTTCAAAAGTCAGCAGTCAACGGGGACTTACTCAAAGCAGTAGGTCCCCTTCGAGAAACAGGATTTCTTCGGGGAATGCTACTCGGATCCACTACAACGGAAGGTATTGCGGTGTCATTAGGCCATTGGAAAAGATGGCCGCGCTTTTGGTACAAAATTCGCAACCATGTAGCAATGAAGACAATGGGCGTTATAAGACCCACGAGTATTCAAAGAGTAGACCAGCGAACACATACACAACACAAGTGTTTATTCAGTTGACTTACTAATCATCTCCTTTACTGCTCATCTAAAAGTTCTGTAATAATATTAAGTATTACTCATTATTACTCACTCACCACTTGCGAAGTTTACTACCAACGCAATCCACTTTTTATTTTCCTTAAATGTTTTCTTCTTTTTTATAACACTCAATATGTTTTCCGCATTGTGAATAATTTGACATCCACAATACTTTTAGTTCTTCTTTATACATCTTATATAAATACCTGCAGAGAGACAGAATAAATTCATTCAAGTATTCATTTGCACATATCCAGTTTTCTTACACTGGGCCCATTTGACTTGTCTCAAATCCTCCCTTCGGCTCGAAAAATCTAATTCTCATTAGTAAACATTCGTAAAAATCGCATATTTGATTTTTATAGGATTAATGTCCCGACTTGATTCCAACCGTGCGTTCCTTCCCAACTTGGTGGTTGTGAATGGACGGAAGCGACCAAAGGTATTGTGGAATGCATCAGACGAAAAATTAAAGACGTTGTTTGAAGTGTTCGTCAACATAAATCGAATAACCTTCACTTCCAAAGAAGAGAAGCAATTACTCAAACATTTAAGACTTCTTTAGGCATTCACAAAAGTAGAGTGGAGCAGCACAGTTGTCTCTCAAGTACCTGTGTATCCACACGGAGTTAGTAGTCAGAAATCTGAAGGCACTTCTATGGTTGTAAATGATGTACCTCAAAAATATTTAGTTAATGGAGACATTGAATATGATCCCAAAACGACACTCCATATCTTAAAGTCTATTCCTGATGCTTAGAGCAAAAGAGCGAGAAATCTTGTAAATTCTAGGATTTTTTGCTTGAGTCTGTTACAAAGATTCCATCCAATTTATCATTCCCAATGATTTTCTCAATATATTATTGTTATTGTATAAACGTACATTTTAGTTTTTTTTTGTCGACAATCTCCATATCTACATCAGTCAAATCAGCTGCATCAATCTCCAAACATCCAATTGTAGGTGAGTGTGCGTTTAAAGTCAAAGTGGAAACAGAGGAAGGTGACGCGGATGATGCAAAGAACTTGGCAGTTGTGGAGATAGTCACGTCAGAGGAAATGTCTCAGTAGGTTCTAGGGAAGGTGTTTAATCTGTCGTTGATGATGAAAAGGTCTCGGCAGTTGTTAACAGTGTTGCGGAAGCAGTAGAAATTTAGGGAAAAGCATCGGTTGTTCTTGGGATAGATGAGGAAGTAGTTAGAGATGATGAAAAAGCTTCGGTTGTTGTGGGGATAGATGAGGAAGTATATGGAGATGATAAAATGCTTCGGTTGTTATGCGGAGTGTTCAGAAAGCTATTGGAGATGATTATGATGAAAAGGTCTCAGTGGTTGCAAGAAATGATGAGGATGCAGTGAAGACGGTGTAAAGGAGTTGACAGTGATGAAATAGTTGATGAAGCAATTCAAACTAATGAAAATGTCTCAGTGGTTGCAAACATTGTTGAGAAAGCAGTAGAATATTCGGTTGTTGAGGATACTGTTGAGGACGCAGTCGAATAATGTTTCAAGGTCTCGGTAGGCATCGGGGAAGTTACGAAAGCAGTAAAAGTCTCAAGCATGTTTCAAAGTCTCAATAAGCACAGGAAAAGTTTAGGAAGCAGTAGAAGTAGATTTCAAGGATTCAGCAAGCTCAGGAGAGGTTAAGGAAGAAGTATATGAAGGTTTTAAGGTCTTTGTGGGTGCAGAGGATGTTAGGGAATCTCTATATGAAGGAAAGGAGTCGACAGTTGTGTGGCTAGTTAAATAATCAGTTGATTTCGGTGGAAAGGTCTCAGTAGTAGCTGGGAATGTTTAGGATTTGGTGGATGGTGTCGGGAACATCTTGACAGTTGAGAAAGAACTAGATGACAGATCCTCCACGGCGTCAACGTTCCTTTAGGAATCAGTTTGAGTGTGGGTTCAAGAAAATGAAAATTTCTTAAGAAAATCGTCTTCGTCGTGAAGTTACAAATACTTGAAAGTGTATTCCAAAAAAATCGACCGCCAAATCAACACAACTCGGAAGTTGTTGATAAACAGCTACTTTAGGAAAGAAAAAACAAACTGTTGATCGAGATCGTTAATGTAAGATTAAGAACTGTTAATCATTTTCATACATCAAACAGACAGTTGATGTGCGACATTATACCTATTGACTTGAAATCCTATCCTCTTTTTTTACTTGATTTTAATGTCCTGTTTTCTTTTGCGTATCTCACTTGTTAGAAGGATGAAAACTAGCTATGCGGTCAACTGTTTGATGTGAAAGGTTGGGACAGGAGTCATGAGAGGGTCAAATTCAGCAATTTAATTAATGACAAGGCTAGAAGATTCCAAGTCAGCTAGGATTAAAGCATCTAGTAATGGATCATTATGTGTAATAAAAAACTAAACCGAAAACATATTTCCTTTTGTTGTTTTCATATGACTAATTCCATTTTGTCCATCGAATCATTGTCAATCTTATTCGATGTGAAGGCTGAGACATAACTTCTACACAGGAGAATAGAATTCATATTTCAAAACATTCTTTATTTAAACCTCGTAATGATAATTCTGTTCGTGGTTAGACTGTGGGTGTGTCTTATTCTATAAAGGTTCAGCAAATTAGAAAGTAGTTGCGTAAAAGCTCACGCTACCTCATTAGTGCGTACGTGAAAGTGAGCTTCCACCTCCTCAATTCTCATCATTGAAATTCAGTGCAAATGTGTTTAAAAGCACATTACACTTCACATCTCACTGTCTTTCCAATGCTTTCTTCTACATCGGTACGGACGAAAATGGACTTCTCCGTCTCAAGCAACGAGGCAATCCTCTTATTCAAGTACAGCTGGTTGCTTTCACAGTCCCACTTGTGTACAAACCTCTGTGTGTGCTGCTGTGACATGTCAGCCCTAGGGTTAGAGATTTTGTTAAACTCTTGCTCGTGCCAACGATCCTATAGTTCCTGGAGCCCTTTGCTCAAGATGGCCATGCTCATGGTCATGAGTAACTGTTTCTACACCATTGATGGTTCATAAGACAATTATTTTGTCTCCACAAACATATTTTGTGCCTAGTCCTTTCTCAAAGGATATCTTCTGCCTGTTTAACTGTTCGCTGCGTCGCGCGAAAGCGTCAGCTGCCAGACCTGCCCATCTTGTAAAAGAGTAGTTGGAGATTCTCCTAATAATTACAATTCTTGGTTTAGTAGTGCTCAAAATATCTTTGCTTGAGAACTGTGAGAAGACAAGGCTATTCAAAGCCATGGACATACCTAACGATCAAGAAAATGCAGAAATAGACAAACAAACATCAATCATCTAGATTTAATGCTGAGGCTCCCCTCCATTATCTCGCCACCATCCGACATCTTCTTTGGGGCCAAGGACGCATAAAATCTAAATCGCGAGGCAAGTGGAACCTTCCATGTCACTGCAACAGTTTATTTATATATACAAAACAGTTCAATGACATCGGAGAAGGTGCATACCTCCAAACCAACAATCAAATACGTCAACTTTCCCTGGATTTCATCAATGGGACTTCTTTAATGTGGTAACATTCGTTAAGCTTTTTATCAACTACACGTCCCGTCTCAACCTGCCTCATTCGCGTCATTCCACACCTTATGCACACATGTATGGTAGGGTGTACTGTGAGCTTCCGTGTTTCTATTGACACGCATACGCATACACCTGGAATAACATTGAGAATTAGCACGCAACTAGTTTCGTTCTTACAGAGGGACTACTTAACCAGCCAAGTAATCGCCACCGTGATAAAAAGTCTTTAGACATCTAAGGGAATCTTATATAATTGGGTTCTTGTTTATGTTACACACCTCGACGGTGTATTATTCTTTGAAAACCGTTTTGCAACAAATTAATCTGTTGTTTGCTCTTGTAATTTATAATTTATTGCTTTTCAATATTTCCGATTGCATTGCTTCATCACCTTTCACAAATAGCGCAGTCGTGTGCAGGAATTGAAGCAACCACGAGCCTTTGTTCTTTTCTGACTTATTCAGGAAAATGATTTCACTAAAGCAATTACTTTTATTTGCTTTTGTCACGTTAAGGAAATCAGGGAGCTTCTCAGCATTTAAGAAAAAGTGCATTTGTAACTACAACATTTACTATTTACTCATTTCATTTTTTTGTCATTTTTTCTATTCCTGGTTACAACACATCTTCATACATAAACTCTGCGTGCCAACGTACCATTGTTTCCGATGCTACCTACAGACAAGTAAGACATACTCATGTGAAAATTAAGATGCAAGGAGACTTATTTTATCTTAAATAGCGACAGGGCCTGATAAGTTGAGATTGAGGGAAATCTTGGATCAAGAGATAAAATTTGTTGCTCCGCACAAAATACTTGCGATGCTTTATGAAGATGGTTTACTCTAACAGCACCAGGAGTGAACATTATCATGCCATCATAGAGAACATTGGAATAAAGGTATTATTATCGCTAGATTACGGTCATTGTGAGCTTATTTGTGTGAAATTTTATTCTGATGCTCTGCCGTAGCTGGAAATTGGTCGAAAGGATCAACAGTTCTGTACCTGAATCCAGGAGTGTGTGTTACCATGAAAAAAACGTCAAAACTTGTGACAGAGGAGAAGAAGTAAATTTTCTGAACCACATTTCATGTGTCGTGTTTTATGCCTATACAAATTGCAATGGAGGAGGAAAGTCATCTTCCCATCCGGAGGAAATGCAGCGTAGCAAACTCGTATGCCTCGCGGAGGAATTTCCCCTTCCCTGGAAATACTTGTGACGCAAGTGTGCTGAGAATTGAAATGTCCCAAGGATATGGGAAGATGGACATAAAGTCCTGTGACAGACTAATAACTCTGAATAACTGAAGAGTGCAATGAATGCTCTGATCCTAACTACAATTCCTCCACAAAGTGTCGCCTGTATATATTGAAAGGATATTGACGCATAAAGTCCATCGGAATTCCCTTGGCTTGCAATTTTTCTGTGTACAACGGGCCGTTTATCAGTTGAGCATACTGGTTTTTCCTTAAAATGACGATTTCTAGAATCTACTCCTCGTCCGTCTCACTCTGAAGTTTGCTAAGAGCTTCCTTATAAACATTCGAGTTGTAGTTTCTAAATTCAGGAGTTTCGGGCAAATACATAACTGGTTCATTAACCACTATCGAACTTTAACTATCCAGAAGTTTATTGGTTTCAGCAAAACGACGTTTATTCTCATACCAGACTTTATAGAAGCATGATCGAGTAATATCTAAGATTGCTGCGCCAATTAGAAGATGATAGTTAATGTATGCTGCTTTTCTCTTCTTTTCAAAATGCCAAAATAATTTTAATAATTAATACGGATAACATTTTGACCTCCCCAAGCGATGCTCGTTCAGATCAAATTCCTACATTACGTATTTAACTATCTCATCAGGTTGTATTTGGCTCAAGTGCCCCTCACCGTAAAGAAAGTTGCACATTAAAGTATGCTACAGCAAGACGTATCATGTAATGCATGTTTAAGCTTACTTAAGTACCCTGCTTGCATTGTGTCACTGCCTAGATTCATTTCCGTAATGAGGAGCGACACCAGGCCAGTCAATTTCGTCGGCACAATTTCGGGAGATCGCGATTGTTTTTGTGAGACTCAACCCATCGTGTGGACCCAAAGGGAACGTAAATACGGTTTCGCCATATTTAAGTTCCCTTTGGTAATTATCTGTGGCATTAAAAGTTAATAAACACAATGAACGATTAAACTCAATAAATGGTTCATAACAGTTCTTACAAATTTCATTGATATATTTCTGTCCATCAACTTCTGAGGGTTAAGGAAATACGTCTTTCGATTGTGGGGATGTCCACACTTCACATGCGATTCCATTTGTCGCTTCGCAGCTGGGTACTGAATGAACCCTGCGGCCAAAAAATTTCACCACTTCTCGCCTTTCACAAAAAAGTGTTCATTAATACACTAGTTAGTTCCAAGTCCCTCAAAGAATGAAAATAGATGCCCGTAACTCACCGTTTAGCAGGAAGTTCAGGCATGGTTCAGGTAATGCGTCCTCCACATGATAGACCTTGGTGTCCCCTATAGTATGCATTGGGAACTGAATCCATGATGTTTTCCTGGGTTTGCTGATACTGTATTCGGTTTATAGCATTCATCGAGGCAGCCACCGTACTTCCTAATATCATGAATTCCATGAAACTCGAGTTTATTCTTTCTCCATCTCCATCTTTCTTCATTCTCCAGCAAGTTTATTGTATACTGAAACGACTTCGTTTTCCCATTGGTCATCCAAGCCACTTCTTGTTGCCATGAAATCCTCTCGACACTACAGACGAGAGTTTATACATATATTTGAACAAACTTGTCTGTATTATATTTTTAAAAGACAACAAACTTGAACCCGGATGCCATGAACTTATCGTACTCAACCTTCTTGCTGCTTCCCAAGTTGAAACTTACCAGCCCTTTCACGGCGTCACCTTTATTGTAGACTGGAGCCAAAGTGTGCCTTTGAAGCGCTATTTTCTCTGTCCCGTCGATTTCGACGTCCTTGTTGTAATGCTGGCCCCTTGTACGTAGGCATACGACTCGCTCGTAGGGATGGTAACGAAGGGTCGTCGAGGCTTCCGCCCACTGGAGATTATAGAAAAATCAACCCTTCCTTCATCGTCCCCATCCTGAAATCACGCGGTCACACAAAATGAACACAAACCAGATTAAACTGCTACGAACGGACAACGAAAGAAGCAAAACTTACCCTTAAAATTGAAGTATATTCGCTGATTTCAAAATTTCCAGATCAGTTGCAGACGAGCTTAATGGAAAGAGCAGTTCACACGTTCGACAACAACGACCCCTTCTTTGTTTGTGCGAGAATTCACTGTGAGGTTGCCCGACCACTCTCAACGTACTTGGCATCCGTAGCATGGGATAAACTTCTTATTCCACCAATTCTTTTGGCAATGTGTTTTGGGATAATTTTTTTATCCCGTGCATTCTTCTCCGCAGCTTCACCGTCTCAGAGTGTCAACTTTCCCCGCTGACAGCCAGAACTCAAACAGCCTTCGTCCTTCCAGACATTCAACTGCACCAACTTTTTTGGGCGACAAAGGACAACGGTTCACGAGGAGTTCCACCCCAAGTGGGCCCTTGCTTACGTCTCCCGACTTGCCCACGTGGAGAAGCAGGTTCCCCGGGCACGCTCTGTACTTCCTCGATGACGTTACACGTCTGTAGGACGTCGACCGATTCCTGTAATGTCAACCTACACAAGGCGCAACCTTTGCAACAAGTACGACCTAATTGAGGAGCTCGGTGACTTCGAGCTTAACTGTTCACGACTTCTGGACGAGTTCAATTCGGACTGGCCCGAATTTGGACTGACGTAGAGAACAATTCGATGGAGGTTCCCAAGCTTTAGTGAGTTGTCATGCACAAGGTGAGCTCGGTGCGAATGAACTCGATTTGTGTGCTAATTCCAATCCTCCTGAACAGATTCTCAATGAGCGGTGAAACGAAGAACAATCAATCCCGTCAGAGCTGGAGGACGTGCGAAACGTGAATGCTGGATTTAAGTACGAGCCATTGACGCCGATCCTCCTCGTCAATTCAACGCTTCTTGGTATGTGTTGGAAGTGACTCCCGGTACACCCCGCAACCTCGTTGCTTATTTGTGAATTCTACAGAAACGTTCGTGAAATTTTTAGGCACTGTCGTCGGATTCGGGGCACTCAATCCTCAGTGCATTCAGCTCGCTTTTCTTTGCTTGAAATGTGACGAGAAGTCCCGCTGCGAACAGCGGGGGGAACTTTCCTCATCCCAGAAAAATTAAGGGCACACGACGATTGCAAAAATTGCCTTATCATAAAAGCAAGACGGTCAATGTCCGCCACATGACACAATCCACGACATTTATGACAATAAGGACATGTCCATGATATTTTATACATGTCGGACCCAAAAATTCATGACATGGAACAACCTTCAACTATACAAAGTACTCATCCCTAATGACTAAACAGAAGCAAGATAGTTTCCTTCCGATACATTATGATTTCGGAATAAATCAGCACAGAATCAAATTTCATCAGATTTCCGCACTTAGAAACATTTTAGTTGAATATTTAATGGGTCATATTCGAAAGACTGGCTACCCGAGAAAATTTACTGATGAGATTGGACGGAATAACAAGAAGACCTATTTCATATTGATATCGAACGAGCGCTAATGTATCGGTTGGATACACAATGACTTCTATGATTAGAACTGAACGAACAAATTTTGGGTTCCCTTTTTCGTTTAAGAAATTGAGCAAGTACTGAAATTAACATACGGACCTTTGTTATCACTGCAAACTAATAGAGACAGTAAATGCGATCCGAATTAAATAATTTTATAAAACCCATTTAGAGAGAGCTTAGGTGGAACTTGACAATACATTATGCATACAGGAAATTTGCCCTTAAATACAAATTAAGGGATTCAAAATATAATCAGACTGGTAAACATAAGTGGATTGATGTATTGCAAGGCATTCTAAATTCCACGAACAACACATTACATACTACTAAAAATTTGAAACCTTCTGACGTCTGTAAGGAAAAGGAAGGTGAAGTATGGAATAATCTATACTCAAAGTATATCTTAAGAGGGCAAACATTAAAGCCTAATTTTAAGGTTGGCAATTTTGTTAAGGTTGCCATATATACGTTAATCTTAGAGAAAATATACACAGCAGATTATTCAAAAGAGACCTTTAACTTCCAGGAAGTTGATGTTTCTCATACAGTCGTTGTTTACCTTTTAAACGACAATGATATTCAAGGCAAGTTTCAAGAACTAATTAAAGTGGGAGTGGAAAAAACACTTTCAAGTGAACAATGACTAGATTGTTTGACTTTACTTCATCTTTTCGTCATGCGAAAGTCCAGAATATTTTTGAACCAAGCCTGTGACTTTAAAGTTCTACTGGCTGGCGCGTCTATTAAATGTTGCATCAGGGTGTTATGAAGTTGGATTACGTAGACTTGCAATGTTTTTGGCTGGAGACAAATGAGACTCCGGATGTACAAAATTTAAAATCTAACGAAAAGAAGAGGTTTTTGTAAGATCCAATTCGCGTTTGCTACAATATATAGCAGGATGGACGCAAAAATGATCCTTACGAAGCACGAAAAACCCGAAACTGATTATGTCCATGTCCTCATTGATACAAGGTTTAAAGAACTTAATCTGACTTTAACTATTACCGAGTTACAAGTTAGTCCGAGCCAGTCCAAGTCGGTTCAATACTTTAAAGATCCACGTGATCGCTAGCTTTGAATTCCAAGGTACAAGATCAATTGGTTTTCAAACCCGGTAATTCTTGCAAGCAAAACACTAAAGTAAAGGATTCCGAGATCTTGAATATTTTCTGATACATATGACTCTCTGATACATACGATTTCATATACGTTTGTGGAAGCGCAGCAACAAGTGGGTTTTCTTCAATCCAAGAACAAGGGAGCACTCGCAGTGCGTATAATCCCAGATAATATAATCCAAGGTAAAAGTTTTGTCGTGTCTTCTGTCCTATGCCACCTATTTGAATTGAAGTAGGGTACATCTTTCGGAGTAGAAAAACTCAAATGTATATTCCTCGTGCTCTTAGAGGATGATAGAGATCCCGATATAATTGTAGCAAAAACTTGGCTTCCTCTAGAAAAGATATACATATTTCTTAAAATCGTAAGCCCCAATAAATTGGTTCTAATACTTTGCTGGTATCCAGTCTTATACGTTCTTCCAAACTGTTAGATCTTAGTTATTCATGTAGTAATAACTAATAAACTACATTTTCGTCAACTAATATGAGAAAGGTAAGTTGCGGGAAAGTAGGTTGTTCATTAGAACGTCTGCCTTCCTTAATTAAATCTGGTTTTTCATTCATAGAAAAAGAGACGTGAAAATAATGGCAAATAATCTTACTTCTGATTAGGAGGCTGCCGGTGGGGATCGCCAAGGCCCTGCTCCTTCAGCTTGAAGGGCGTCGACTACAACCCGCTCCCATGAAGTGTCCCCCACAACCTCTAGCATGCCCACCTGCCAGCCAATGCCCCAAGGCTCCTCCTCAATCTAAATGCCAAGCATATCCTCCAGCTTCTTCATTAAAGTGTCCTGTTGCTGCAATGGCTCCACCGTGTCCCTCTCTTCTTCGTCCTCCGCGTTGTCCCTCACTTTGTCCTCCACGAAGGTGTCCTGCCCCCCTTTTAGTTCATCCATGTCCTTCAACTCCTTCACTCAGGTGTCCTATAGGTCCTCCATACACATCACTTCCTCTTGCTCCTTTAAAGTGTCCTGCTCTTCCAGTCGCTGCTGCATAATCCCCAACTCCTCCATGTCCATAGTGTTCAGGTTCTCCAGCCTATCCTGTACCCCCGATAAAATAATTAGGACCAGCAGTAATTTTTACGCAACAGAGAAACCTGGACCAAAAGATTTACAAAGCTGTAATTCGGGCAAGCGTCGACTCCTCTTTCGAAGACCTGCTTCTGCGGCCAATCATCCTCGTTCTTGTCTCCGTTCTTTGGGGTTCATCAACCAGCAATCCCACACTGACACTGGACACAATTCTTGAATACGAGTTGAAGATAAACATTCCTGGATCTGGAACAAAAAAAACACCACGCCGCATGTTTTTTAAACTGATTCTGCGCAAGTAAACAGTTGGCGCGTATGGTTTGTATCGATTGGGTCGTAGGAGTCAGCTTCAGGGTCTTAGGACCAGTCCAACTCATTGGACTGGTCCTATGAGTTGGATCCTGGGAGTACGAACCTGACACCTAGGTTATGTGATACTATCAAAAAAGCTGTCTTACGAGATATGATGATATAATATATGATTTTTTTATATTCGTATTCTGGCATTCAAACGAGCAGCACATGCTCTTGTGCTTTCTCACTCCTCTAGAATTTCTTTTATTACTAAACTGAGTCGAGCATACATTCATTGCAGGGCAACCTGAGACTCCTATAAACTCATTTCGTAACAAACGGCCATACACTAGTAACTCTTCTGGAGATTACCCATCGCCTAACCAAGTTCAGAATCCTAAGACCAGATTAAAAATGGGATCAGAATAAGACACTAGACACCTAACCTAACTAATGATATTGACTGTAAATTGTGTAGTTTAAAAGAGCCTGGAGGCCTAACCCATGTCCTATGCTTATGCCCTGCGTATCACAACGAAAGAACTAAACTTTTCGGAAAAAATGTAATACCCTGTGAGACAGAATTCTTTCTAAAGTCTGTAAACGAAATCAATACTTATAAAGAACTAAGAGATTTATATGCGTACGTAGAGAAATGCCACGAAATAAGAGAAGAATGGTACACCACGTTTGGAATAAGAATAAGAAATTATACACATATTATCAAATATTGCGAATGTAAAAGCTGCAGCTACATCAATTTTGAGCAAAACCTAACAATAACAATATATGATTTTTTATACTGATTCTGGCTAGTTTGTCGTTGGCGCTTTCCTATGGTTATTGCTCAAAAGCCTGTGTTGTGCAAGTCGCGAGTCTGCTGCGTGAAAGCACCGTCCTTTTATGCAGTAAACATTTTACTACCCGTACTGTTTTAAAAACCGGTCCTATCAGTCGACCCCCACCACAGGTCCTATCACTCGACCCCAACTACTCCACCAATGTCGCACCAAACTACAAGCCAAGGGCGGAGCCCAGGGTTGAACATGCCCGTGCCGGGTAGACTGATTTGGAGAGAACATCCAGTTGCTGTTTTCCCAGTTGAAATGCGGTGCTACGCTTGGTTCCAGAGATTCAAGATTGCGTCACCCTGTGTGATTACCGAAGTATCGGCAGACTGGAAGACCAGAAATCTGAAGTGCATCTCAAAACTCTGGAGAAAAACTTGGATCTAGGTAGACTCTTCATGACTGCGAAAGAAGCCGCCGCTGTTCATCATATTCCTGTAAAAAATGCTCTTGAGAGGGGCGGACGTAAAGATTTTGACGTGCGCTACACACTTTTCCAAAAGGGAAGTTCTACATGATAAAACCTGGACCAGGACCAAGAGGAAGACCCGGACAAGACCAGGTCTTAGAAGCAGGACTGATCTTGCTTGTAGGACCCGCTCCAGGTTTAAGTATGAAAATGGAATAAGTCTATATGCTAATATTATTCGATAACTAATATAATAGGAACAAGCAGAGTATGCTATAAATTGAAAGCAGAAGACGCATTGAGATAATACGAAAAGTGAATATTGAGTAAGGAAAGTTATGCATATTTGGCTATCCCTAACACATATCCAGATCTGAATTCTCTTGCAACATCTTTATTGTTGAGGCATGTTAATTTTATACAAACTGTTTCATAGTTGTCAAGAGTTATTTTATCATGTAAATTGGGGATTGTCTCTCTGATGCCTGTCAAAGTTAAGCAGGCTACTTCTCTCTTCGGAGATCTCAGGAAAAGCGGTCAGATTTCGCCTGCTTCTTAACCACCAACATCGTTGTTTACAGTGTGTTAATTAATGCTGTCAGCAGTCAGACTCCGGTTGGTAATTTATTTCAATATCGGGTATATATTTATGGAGCAACAATCTTCACGTTTTGTTTGAGTATGAGCATAATACACATTATGCTGAACAAGCAGAAACAGGAAAGTGTCAGCAGGAGAACTTTACAACACAACTCAATGACTTATACGATCTATGACGATCGACCATAGACTAATAAATGAACAAGACTGCGCTTGTAACGATAAAAAAGTGTCCAGAGAAAGTTTTCGCTCTCCGCCAATGAGAGCGCTTCGTGGGTGTTGGGGGCCGCATGGCTCTGTGTCAGTCACCACCAAATCCTCTATGTAGTCCACACGAATGTTCTTTCTTAGTGTCCCCAAACCTATAGTAACAAATTGTTCAAACACTAATTTAAGCTAGCTTCAAAAACCTAGTTCAGGATTTGTTTGGCGTAACTTTTGATAAGCTTCCTCAATGTGGTGATTGTCAAGTTCGTCCATTACACAAAGAGGTTATTGCAGGCAACGTTGTAAAATATTTTATGTAGTCCTGGTATCAATTAATGGAAAGCAATGATGTAAGCCTGATTACATTTACGCGTTCTTAGAAGTATTTACTGAAATTAAAAGGCCTCTGCCACAGCCTCTAACCTTCCGTCCGTTTTCCATAAAGTAATTCAAGATTTACCGTCGTCAGTTCAGAGTATCTTTAAAATTGAAGAACAGCAGAAGTCTTATTTGATTGGCGCTTAAACACTTGGGGATGGGGAGGTGAAGCCGGAAGAGAAGCGGTTGCACCCCCCCAATACTTGCTTGTTCATTTCTCTGTGGAGTGAGCCCCGATCGCAGGGCTTATACTCCCATCCCTTAATTTGTGTCCAAAATATGGCACAGCTTCTTCTTGTGGAGGTGAAGGTTGTGATGAAAAAAGGAATGGAGGACCTTTGCTCCTCTTGGATACCTTCCACCACGACCACAACTGACATGAACATTTCTTCGTCGACGCCATGGACGCCAGCGTTGGAGGATGAAGGAGGAGCTGGCTGGGTAAGTTCCCCAACATTTAATTAATGATGAATAATGATAATGAATTTGTTTTTGTGTGTTTGTTTTTGTGGGAAGCTAATCAATTCCAATTTATTAGTCATCCTCTTCGGAACAATCTTCGTGGTTACTGCTCTAGATCGTCCTCAGCTTTGGTTGCCGGAGAATAGAAGATCGTTTAGTCTCCGCCCACCCCCCATCCGCAGAACCCGCTGTCCGTTTCCGCCCTCGTGACGGCTACGTCGCTTACGTATCCTTGGGCTCGATGTATCCTCGGGCCCACGGAGGAGCCAGAAAAATATCCGATGGTGGAAGTATACCTCAACTCGTCCTCGGAGGATGGAGTTTTAGAGGAGCAGGAAGATCGACGACTCCTCATCTACTTCGAGGAAGTAGAGCCGCTCATCCAACCCAACGACGAGGAGGAAGATGAAGAAGCATTGGACGAGGGCGACGCGGCAGGAGAAGCAGGCTAAGATGAAGAAGCATTGGACGAGGGCGACGCGGCGGGAGAAGAAGGCGAAGATGAAGAAGCATTTTACGAGGGCGACGCGGCAGGAGAAGCAGGCGAAGATGAAGAAGTCGCTGCGGGAGGAATACTCCAGGAAGGGTTTGTTCATTTTGTTGTTGGCGACGATGGAGATTGTGGTGGAGAACCGGCGGATTTCCAAGAAGAGAATCCTCGCCCTCGTCCCCCTCAACTTTTTCTTCCCTTTGAATAATGCACATTTTTTGATATTACCTTTTTAGCTTAACTTTTGAACCAACTTATCATTTAAACTTGTATTACACTAGAACGTTTTTAGAATGCTTTCATAGCTTTTATTATTTACTCTATAACACAAGAAGAATTTACCACAAGTGCAAGTGGTAGATCTCACACTCTGTAAAGGAGTACAGTTCTGCTTAAAATTTAAATCCTTTAAAGGTACAAAATGGCTATAATGCTCCTCTAGGCTGCTCCCAGAGAAATTAAAATTTAAATTGAGCCAGTAAAGACTGCAACCCAATGTCGACCTGGTTTCCACGATGGGTCAATGCAATGTTGAAGACAGCTGCAAATTTTGATTGCATTTAATTGATCCGAACTCAAAACCGCAGTAATGTAACAAGCTTCTTTAGCAATCTTATCTAGTATTTGTAACAGGTCATCGGCATTCATTCACAACTTCCTGATTTAACAATTCTACATTAAGTTTCTTGTCAATAGTCGTGCAAGATCGAGACTGTGTGCTCGACATTTTCCTATGACATTTTCCTCTGTTTTGCTGTCGCAGTTCTAAGTGTTACTTCAACCCTTATGTTTCCGACATAATCATCATTTACAGGAATGATGTCGTATGTCATCAATTATTAGGTGTTATCTCTGTTAATTCCAATACTAGCGTGTTCAAGGTTTAGTCATCTACATCATACTACATCAAACGGTTCAAAGTTGAAAGGATTCCTAAAAAACTTTGAATTATATCCATCTGCATAAACCAATCCTAATAATAAGACTAGCGTTGAAGCCTTGATGAAGGTAAGATGTCTTCAAAACTGCGTTAATTGATCCCTGTGTTACATTTAATGTATTGACTTGATTCAGTGTGTAAGGATAAAGGGCCTTGGAGTTGTTTAGATGACGCTCATGTAGGGATATTATTTCTGGAGAAACATTTCTTCTCTTGACCATGTAAATTGCTTCTACAAATCCAATTTTATAATCAGCATCCAGTTGTAAGAGTAACGAGAATTTTGTTGATGCTCGCTCGCCCGCGAAAAATTAATTCTTACACTCACATTAGGTATAACATTTACTGTTTTCTTTCAAGGAATTTGCTCCCTCCTAAGCCTTGATCATATAATTCATGATAAATTGAGCTTCAAACACAGAGAACCTGATCGCTTGAAGTGTGTCGTAGGTCTTGCCGTGTGTGTACAGACCAAGGTACAATTCCCTTGCGATTTTGCTCACATGAACATTCACCGATCCAGTGTTGTACATTCCTTGTTTGTAAAACCCCAAATCTCCTCCTGTTGATAGATTTTTGAAAGAACAGCAGCTGCTTCTGGCTCCTTGGATGCTGTCTTAAAGATTTTATTGAATGAATAAATATATTCAATTTAAGGAATGAAGGAACCTCTAACTTCACAAAAGACCTAATGAAAGAATTAGTACACAGTTTAAGACTGATTAATAAATCCGCAAGCTTTTCAATCAGGAATGAATTAGCTGTAACTGTTGAAGTGTGCAACATGTGTAGTTTTACACTTATTATTTATAATCCTTAGGCTTCCTCTGTTGCTCTCACACAACGTCGGATACGACGTTTAATTAATTTTTTCTGATGTGACTCCCTGATGTCGAGCTAACGCTTCATTTTATTAGCATGAACGTATTCCCGATAGTGGTCTCAGATTTGTTGCCGGAGATAATCTGTTGCAAAAAAGCATCCAGTTGAACATTCCCAATGATTTTCCCGATATGCTATTATTCTTGTTTAAACGTACATAAATGTGGGTTTTCTCTGTCGTCTACAATGTCCCTATCTGCATCATTCAATGTAGTAAAAAATCAGTGGATATCAGTGGAAAGGTCTCAGTAGGCGCTAGGAAAGTTGAGAATTTGGTGGATGGTGGTAGAAACGTCTCGACAGTTGACAAGGAACTGGATGACAGATCCGGACGTCTCTCATCGTTCATATTGATGCTCCTATCACCTAATTCATCAATATGGGAGAGAGAAATACAGAGCTAATTATCTACTATAAAAAAACGAACAAGTGCTTGTAGCTTATTAACCAGCGAAAGCAGACTCCGAGAAAACTAATTTCAAAAGGGAACACTGAGATGACCTTTTAAGGCTTATCTTTACCTAAATCCCAGGAAACTTACTCGTTCTCTCTTGTGGGTAGGTACACACATTTTTTGCAAAATAAACTCTTTAAAACTGAGTCTAGGATAACAGCCATTGGAGAAAACCACCCTAAGCACTACGATAATGACAAAAGCCCTCCAAAACATCATTATAGTTTCTGGACAATTATTCTTAAAACTGTACGTTTGAGAGGATGGACATTAAAATATGACCAACGGATCATTCTTCGTTAAATAATCTCAGTCTCACATCAACAAAAACCAACCAAGTATGAAACCAAGGGTTGTATCCAGCGAGAAGAGAGAGAATTCTCCCATTACAGCCCCCGATATTCTCGGCTGAGCTTAATGAACATTTCGTTTGACGTCTAGTCTCACGCAATGTCTTCGTTGTAGGAACTGATCACTCATTCTCAACTAAACCAACAATATACATCTTGGTTGCAATACATCTTGATTGTACAAGCTGTACTCTGACCTTTTGACTTCCATGCGAAGAACGCAAGCCTTCCCTGGAGTCAGCAAATTCATAAGAATTCTACTTTGAGACACAGGAAAGAAAGAAATATATTTAGAAATTACGGATACTTCTTCTCACCTCATGGCATGCATGGCTTTTAGTGTTTTACAGAGTATTGAATCTTGCCACCTGGAAATTGAACCCTTCCTTGTTGCTCGAAGTACTTCTTTCTCCAAGTCTTCATGTATGGCCTACTGGGATAATGCTTGCAGGACTTGTGCTTAGTAAAAGATAAGTCTGAATGATTTTATCTGCAGAGCAGCAGAATGGAATTGAACAAACGAAATGTTGTAGAGAATTAAATGCCAACAAAGGCATGAAAGTCTCTACTGACATCTGGAGACGCGAGATGAACTCCGTTCACTCGCAAGTCTCCTCCTACCCAAGCCAGCGAGGTCTGAGTGTAGGAGAGCTGCTGCCACTCCGGATCATCAGTTATATTGAATTGTGAATCCGGAATCAGCAGCAGCAGCTCTCCTTTTATTATTTATTGTTTCGTTTGTTTGTGCTGCACTTTTCGGGTTTTTCGGGGATCCTACTCTCCCCGATTTCGGTTTAGCACCATCAGGTGCTATTGCAGCTTTTGCCTAATTATGGTAAGGTTTATAGGTTAAATAGTTATAATATTAGTGTGTTTCATCGATTAGGTTAGTTTTATTGTTAGTATTATTACTAACTGAAATAATAATTAGGCTGCCAATCGTGGAGATAAACTCCACAGTCCCTTCAGAAGGAAGGAACGAAGAAATCCTCAGTCGAGGAAGCAGCGTTCGGTTGCCAGGCAACCAGGATTGCAGCTCAGTCGCCACGACAACGTCGGTGTCGACGAAAAAGTCGACCTCCCCAATAATCTCCTAATAGTTTGTGTGTTTAGGGAGCTCGTTGGGAAACCTGTGTTGCGTGGAGCCTTCCTCTCACAGGTCCCCTTCGAAACTCCCCTTTTCAGCGTCTACGCTGCGGAGTCACGGAAGGTCACGTAGGTCACGTAGTCGGGATAGCCATAGCGTGGTTTGCCTCAGATAGTAATTCGGGTATTTGTCTCATTCAACCCCATCCGGGTATTTTCGGGTATTAGTGAATAAATCAAACCCACTTCCGTTGAACATTAACTAACCTAGTCTGACCTAAATAATTATTCTTTTAAATTAATATCTCCGTAAATGGAGATGAATCTGGATGCGTTAGCCTTCGCATCGTAGTTTGCTAGAGATTTCCTTTTCCGGTTTAGCCACAAGGGCCCATTGCTTTCTTTTACTTTCGTCAATCCGTTGCACGACAGGGAAAGGGAAAAACCCTCTACAATGTCGAGTTAATATGGAATGAAATCTTGGAGAGTTTTAGAATAACTTCTCATTACGAGTCCGTTTCAAAGTTCCAAAGAAAGGAACTGCTCGGAACGTTTATTTAAAGAACTTGCATGTACTAAGCACGCAAGACATTTTAGCCGATATAGGTCAAATTTAATGCTAAAAATTAATAAATTTGAATAAAATTGGGAAGCTCGTAGGTTGGGTGAAACAATGTCTGTTGGAAGAATATCACAAAAAAAGGTCTTTCCACTTGAGAGCATAATAACTCAGCTTGAGTTATCAGTTAGAATTTGTCGGGATGAATTTCCTTTTATTCATTAAGGAAACATACGGACACAAAAGGAATTTGCATTCAACCTTTTTCCAAAAACTATAGCAGCTGCAAAGATGAGGAAAGAGCTTGGGAAATATTACTTGACCAGTATTTTATTTTACATGCATGAATAGCAGAAAGTAGAGCAAAAGCCAAAGAGAAATATATTATTTTTACAGGGAAATTTTTTCACTTTCGTGATTTTTACACCCAAATGTGTCAATTAGTATGTGTCACACTCCTCAACTCTCCAACCAGTTGAAAACCCTTCCTAGTCAGTTGTTGACAGACCACACAGCTAATTTTAGGGTGAAAGAATTCCAGTACCACCCCCAGAACGTCCGTCCACTCGGTTCTCTTCAGTTTCCAGCTCCAGCACTGACCCACGTAGATTCCAATTGAGCGTATCTATGCACAGTACTTGAGGGAGTCTGGCCTAGTCACGGTAGCTAATTATGTAATATTGCGATATTCTACTTAGATAACACTTGGATTCTGGCATCCTCTTCTTGTCTTAAGTCACTCAAAATTACCACCAGCTATCACTTTTTCGCTAATTACAAATCAGATTAGACTTAAAGCTAATCACAAACTTAACACCCTCCTTCAACTTAAAATTATGATCATAATTCTGGCCTATACTACTACTGGGATTCGACAATGAATCGATGCCCTTCACACTCGCGTGATAGAAGCTGAAATAGGGAAGAACAGTTTACGGAAAGGCTCATTCGTCGATTAGTCCACCTGGAAACACGAGGAACCACTTAGCTCTTATATCCTCCTCACCAATCACCAGTTTCAACCAATTTTACCTTCTCTACCTTTACACCTTAAAATTAATTATGGCAGGTGGATCTAGCGGCCGTGGTCGATATGGACGCGCAGTGAGGTCAAATCATCAGCCTATTGCAAAAACTTCCACCCAGGGAGACTCACCCCGATGGGACACTCTACGTGATGGTTCCCCCCACCGTGTTCCATGTCAACCCCCCTATTTTATCGGATGAACCTCTCCACTCACCTCAACTTATCTCATTCTATGTGGCGTTTCTTCGTTTAAGTATTTTTTGCTGTGTACGGCGTATTCAGCTTTATTAATTCTGCATGGACTAAAAATTGGACAGAATCTACTTCTTGGACAAAACGGGTGTTATAACAGGGGACACGTCTCGGCGAATTGGTCTTATTCCCTCCCCCTTCTCCCCCACTGCCTGATGAAATTTGCGACAGAGTCATAAATCTCCCGGATAGCCAGCTACAAATGAAAGAAGAAATCACACAGTTGACGACGGAAATTCGACTCCTTAAGCTTAGTCACGTTTGCAACAGAGTATAATACTTCGCTTATACTTGACCGTACTTTGTTGCAAACATTCACCTACATTGATTCCAAGTTTGGGAATCCATTATTTGATTCTGTACTGATTTATTTCGAAATCATAATGTATCGGAAGGAAACTATCTTGCTTCTGTTTAGTCAGGAGGATGAATACTCTATATAAGGCATGAACTTTGTAAACTAAAAGTGCCTAGTACTACCATCTGAAAAAAACAGGGTTAATAGTTCCAATCCCTAAATTTGTATTTGCGGCAAAATTTCCTGTACGCATAATGTATGGTCAAGTTCCACTTACGCTCTCTGTAAATGGGCATTGTAAAGTTATTCAATTCCGATCGCATTTAGTGTTTCTGTAAATTTGCAGTAATAACAAATGTACGTATGTCAATTTCAGTTGTTGCTCAATTTTTTAAACGAAAATAAATCTTTGAAGCCATTTGATGCCTTCTTTATTAATACCAAAGAACGGGAAAAGAAAGGACAGGATTCTAAGGGTTTTAGGAATTTCCGGTTCCGCTCCGCCGTGCAAATTTCTCCGTGTAGGTAGGGTGAGAAAACTACACACGGGTCGTTCAGACAGATGTGATTTCTTTGTTCATGCGATATTCTAATGAAAAAGAAAAGCAGTAACGACTAAAAGCTCAAAGTGAGTTGTCATTGTAATTTTTAATGAAGAATTCTAAGAGGACTTCGGAGACTCCTAGAAACAACGACAATTGTTTAATAGTTAAGTTCATCATTATTTAAATTTAAATAAGTTTTTAAATAATTGGTTAATATAGGTTCGAGGACACTCAGGAAGAAACTTCGTGTGGTTTGGTAAAGACAAGGAAGATAATTCAGTGATTCATTAACCTTGTTTTCAATCATAGAAGGGTGTATTATTCGTATAAATTCCCGTTCAAGGACGTAACAATCAGATATTCTTACCAATGTACTCTTCAAAGTACAAGAAAATTTAATTCCCCGCATGTAGGAAAAAATGTCCCTAAGAATAGATTACATCTGCACATGTGTGAATTTGAATGCTTCGGAAAAGTCTACAAGTAGATTGTTGAATTCTAAGGAAAACGCGAGACAAATTTCATTGTGGATATTGAAATTTAGCTGGAATTCACGCAAGTTTAGATTGTTATGGAACTCTCCCTTGCTGCAGTATGGTGCACACATATCCATGAAGCACCTTCCACAACAGAGTTTCATCGCATTTTTTTTATTTCTCTTTATTTTGGATTTGGATTTTACTTGGGGTAAGCTCACTTCGGATCATATTTATTAATGGAGCAATCGACCGTAACTCCCCGTAGCCTTGCCCGGTTTATCCCTCAAGTAGTTCACGTATCCTTTATTGTCTTTACCCCTCTGTGTAATTTTTCCCCTCTAACCATCGCTCCGATATTATTCGCGCACATTGCGGGTTCCTACTTGGTCCACTTCCCGTTAAAGACAGCCTCGCAGAACCGGGTGGGAGGGGGATCATTTTTATACCCCAATTCTGCTGAAGTAGAACTTGAAAATTTGATTGCATCTCATGAGGAATTCTGAAAGCTTTACGTACTGATATAAATATTGAGGCGAACTCGAAATTCTATCTCAACTTCGCTCCAGGTTGGTGGAACAAAGGCTAGGATCGTCTGTACGCAATCAACGGAGGAGCTTTATATTATTATCCGACTGACTTTGCTTTCATTACCTGGTTTTAGTGTGTTGTTCCTCGATCAGTTGATCCAGGCCTTCCTTTACATAGTTAGTTTTTGCTCTAGGAACGTGGAAGTCCACGTTCATCCTAAAACTTTCATTGCAAGACGAGGAAAATAAGTGGAAGATAAAATTGGCTTGCGAGATGGTGGAGTATGCGGGGAAACTCCAGAAGCTGAAGGAACTGCTTCAACACGGTAAGAATACTAAACATTCATTACCTTTATCTTTGTTTATTAAATAAATAAGCAATAGTTGCAAGCTTTAAACTCCAATTTGGTTCCCAATCCCTGAATGTTCAATAACTCATACTTCATGAATTTTGTCATTAGTCTAGTCTACACTCTGCTAATTTCGGTCTATTTCAAAAAGCTCTTAGGATGCATAACAAATTTATTTTTATGTACTAAGCCTTAGTTGTAAATAAAAAAATTTGTAAGTTCATTCTACTTTCTCCCACAAGTTATTAACATTTGCGTTTTTTCAACTGCAATTCTCTGCAGTACCTGGGCACCAGTTTCACAGGAGATAATTCAATAAACACATTGAGTGTCATGGAAATGTTCTTATTTTTGGCGTCTCGCAATGAGAGAAGCTAAAATCGGCACCACGATCAAATCGTCCTCAGTTCTTCGGTTTCTATATACTTCCCCTGACACGTGAATTTAGTCCTGATAGCCTCATCGTCAGGCAAAAGGACTGTCTTCATAAATAATAGTTTACGTTAGGATTGCCAAAAATAGGATGTTTAAATGCACTAGATAGTCTTACCTACCGGTATAATTATCAATCTAGCCAGTATTTCGGCCGTGTCAGTCCACTGATGTAAGGATGAGTCGTAAGCATTCAGAGAATGAGTTGCAGTTAATGTACA
Organism: Isotomurus maculatus; assembly: GCA_034696585.1. Taxonomy (NCBI): domain Eukaryota; kingdom Metazoa; phylum Arthropoda; class Collembola; order Entomobryomorpha; family Isotomidae; genus Isotomurus; species Isotomurus maculatus. Next base: position 29,761 of record JAQGAC010000201.1, read on the forward strand.
GTATTTAATGCGTGGGCTGTCTCTCAAGGTTTTCACGGTTTGCTCGCTTATAAGGATACGTGCTTACACGTTTATTTGAAATTGACAACTAATTAATATTATGTAACAAAAAATAACCAAATCAGATTTTTTAATTTGTAGATCAGTGCTTTCCTCTCGCCCATACGCAAGTTGTAAAGATGTTCGACTGTGAGACTGCTCACTATAAAGATTCACGCAAGAACTGACAAAGAAGTCAGTTTCGTAGCAGAACTAGCTACCAAAATCTTGAGATAGACTTTAGCGCTCCAAATCTGCAGAAGACACCGATCAAGATGAAGAAATTGAAGATCTTTTTCGAAATCCGGGGCACCTTGTGGAAAAGGATTGGAGCAGCAACGAAACAATTACGCTGATTTCATCATCTATGATGAATCGAGTGAGGAATAGAGAGTTCCACCACCCAAGACGAAAAATAGACCTCAATCTCATCTGACGAAAGCTCCTATTCCAACTTCTGCTTCTTCAGAAAGATCAAAAACAATAATTCATCAAATAAGCCTTGCCCATAATCCTAGAAATTGCAGAAGGATGCTTTGAAGAGCTTTTTACATTTGCTTCGCGAGAAGGATAAGGTTATTTGGAATCAGGAGAAGTGACACTAACCGTGGCTCAAGGACAAGTTACGGGAACTGAAAGTAAAGTCTCAGGAGACAGAAAAGCTTCGTCGACAGTTGGAGAAGACATAAAAGGAAGAAAAGCTTCTACTTAAAGAACGTGATGAAGTTTTGAAACGGTTGAAATCCTGTAAGGAGAACTTGAGTTCGACAGGTATGCTCAAGCTTTTCAAAATATGATTAAAAAGTAGCCAGTTCGTTTGGGGAGTGAAATTAACGTTTTCTTTGTTAATAAAGTAAACCGTGGAAAGAAATATTGCTTTTGTACTAACATACAAGGAATTTGACATATATTACATGAATAATTCGACATATTGTTATAATAATATGGTGACGAGGGGTTAGTAGTTGATTTTTGTTTTGAAAATACAATATTCATTTACGCTTTGGTTTCGACAGAAGCATCATGTCACAGCCAAATCATCAAAATGTCATGTCTTTGTTTAATTTTAATCATTGTAATTACACAACAAGCAGGCAGCGTTCAATACATATGCATTTGCAAATTGAACACTATTGTCCAAATTGCAACACTCGACATGGAGCAAATTTTGCATGTCCTGTGCAATTACCCCCTGCTTGGGACTATCCTGAAAATACACCTCTACCACCTCCGACGGCACAACCTGTTCAATCACCAAGAGATCTAATGGGTAAGATAATTTATCTTAGAAAATATGTTTAATACAAATTTTGTTAGCAAATGGGACGACAAAGGCTTTGCAATGTTTGGGGAAAAAATTTGGAGGAAATCCATATTTAAAATACACGCTTTATTCGAAACTGGACTGCATATTTGTTTATGTCATATTGCTAAAAGAAATGTGTTCAAAACAAAGATTGACTGACATGCTACAGCCGCTACTTGAAGTATTCATTTGTCCCTCAAAATGTTGCATACGTGAACCTAAGGGCACATAAGGTAAGTGGTATCAATGGTAGTTAAGAGAGCCGGTCAAATTTTTTCCGATTATTGGCTGTGTATGTTTTAACGAAGAGTTCAACTTATCAGCCGCTTCTGGCAAACCAATTATATTTCGGTAGGTTATGAATATACCTTGCTCAACCCGGGCAAACTTGTAACTTTGGCTATCTCATATTTTTGGAGTTTCTTTGTGGATTTGGTTCCCTGCCTTTGATTGCATGCTTAAATTATATTTACAGCATAAAGTATTACTTCACTGAAAAGTGTCCGGGAGAAGAAATAACAATCTTACTTCAGCCATCCTTGCATCTCATAATTCGGTGCAAATTTAAGGACAGTTATACCCTGAACAGTTGAACCTTATATCGGCATACTTATGGTAAGATTAAAACAAGTGAACTTATTTTTAATTAAAAACCAAACGTCGCATTTTCAATTTACTAGCTACGAAACCTTTTTTCACACGTTTTCACATCAAATGGATTGTTTAATTACAATTCCATGTCTACCATGCTTTTGCAGATAGTTCCGCTATCCATATACAAGTGGTTTCTCATTCATTACATGGGAAATATAGATAGAAATATATTCTGTTTTATCACGCCATTATTCATTAAGCATACAATCTACTAGTCTCCTATGATAACCACAAGATAAAAAACAACTTCAGTCAAAGCAGTATGTTCAGCCTAGGAACTTTTTGAAAGCAGTTATGACCTAAACTGTTAAACAAATTTGACTCAATTTGGAAACGCCTACATGATGTACTATATCTTATTAGGACAACATCGGGTTGACTGAGATTAGAGAACTTAAGCAACAAACGGTGTAGTCCGAAGTCTGATAATGTTTTTCAAACGGCTTAATAAATGTTAATCGCGGGGTAACATTCGCAGCCAAAATCCCAGAAGCGGAAGACCATAAAATAAATTATTCTAGCTGGCGGTTTTGAAACAGATGACCACTTAACTAAGTTAGGCAAATTAGATCTTCAAAACGAAATAATTCTTTAATTTAGGCCTCCGAACCAGTCTCCTCCGTTCATCATCGTCATCATCATCTCCAGTCTGCCATGTCTTAGGGTACAGTCTGCAAACAAGATTTTACCGGTTAACACTGCTGCGTAATGCTCAGTTTAAGTAATTGCAAAACATGCACAGTTTAGCTGGTTTAAGGTTCTATTCTGTTTTCATTGAAGTAAGTTCAGGATTAAGACACTCAAATTGCACTGGAATTTTGATTCCAATGGTACTATAACTCCGAAAAATTTTAAGCTATATGTTACCCCTGGTTACCACGTCAAGAAGCTCTAACGCCACGTTTATGGTTTAACGTTCACGACACTTTCACGTTCCGTTTCACGAGTCACGTTGTATTTTCACGCCGTGATTCATCTACAGTTCTGACGTGATTCTGACGGTAATCACGACGCAAACCCTTACGGGACTCAACATTGCAGATTCTCCTTTTTACAATTGAGGGGGATAGGGAGAGGTGATAATCAGTCCTCCTCCGCTTTTCCACACTTTCTTCTGGCAGATCGCACGCGCTATCTAGCGCGTGCGATCTGAGATTCTAGCCGAGTTTTGAATATGGGCAGCTAATTTTTTTCCAAAGATTCAAGTTAGAGGTGCATTAGTGAGTTTTGAGCGCTGGTTTGCCATTACCAGTAGTATCTCTACCGTAGTTGCATTGTGAGTTAATGTTGACCGATCAGTGGACATGTAGTTGTAATATTGGACTTAGAAACAAGACTTATGAAGCCCCAAAAATGCATATGTCGCGATTTACTTAAAAAGCAAAGCAATCTAAGGGTCCTAGAATGAATTTTGTGTGTCTCTCATAATTACCTGGGCTTCGAGAATCTGCTTGGTGTACGTTTTTATGTACATTGTGCTGTGATTTGCAAAATTCGAGCGCAGCAGCTCAACAAGAGGAAAGCCAGAGTGAAGATCCCCAACCCGATTGACACTGAATTACGACCATTGCTCATCTCCTTCAGTATCTGACGACACTCCTTTTCTATTTTTATCTCGTATGTAGGTGTAATCATGACTTGAGATTGTGAATAGGCTATTTGCGTTTATGATATCGTCTTCAGGCCATTGGACGAACTTCTTGTACTCTTCTTTAAGCATTCGTATGTGCGTTTTGGTGAAGCAGATGTTTATAAGAGAATTTGCGTCCTTGAGATTGTGCTTTAACTTCGTTTCAGCCACTCTAGCATCATGAATCGTTTTCCGTAGATTTTTGATGAGTTGGTTCTTCCGAAGTTTAGTTTGCCTGTTTAACTTTTCACGTCGTTCTAGTAGTTTTATGTACCGAGACAATCCACCTGTTCGAAAACTTCAGTTAGTACTTGTGGTAAATGTTACTTGTGGTACAAATGGTCAGTGGGGTTTTCTACTAGGAGGGATTGTTGAGTTTGTTGAGTTGAGTCGACTTCAGTGTCCCTTTTTTATGCATTTATACTGGATGTCTGTGGAGAACAGGGTTCGAAGCGGTATTATGTTATCTTTATCAATTTGTGTTATCTATTGTTATCTAACGATAAATAACAGTAGAGCTAAAGTGGTAACAATGGTAAAAATTGTTAATAATGTTATTGACTTAATTTAGGTGTTTCGAGTGTCTCAAGTTACCTTGAAACACAAGAAATCCGCTAAATCTAAACACATCAATGCGCTGTTATTATAAAATGATAACAGTTGTGTGTTTGTTCCCGGCTTGAGTTTCTGCCTATTAGTTCTTCTATTTCAATTCGTTAAAGTATAAAAAAGAAGCCGTCATTTCAGGTAAGTTACGGACTAAATAAAATAATAAAATAATTACGACGTAATAGCAAAATTAAAACGTCTTCGATGTATATTCCAATTATATACAGGAGGCTACTCTAAACTGGTTAGCAACGACTGACAGAGATTCCAGACTTCAAGATGTTTGCATCTGGAAGAAATCGGACCTGCACAGAATATGCTGAAAAATGCAGAGAAATCAAAATCTCCTTATCCTAGAAAACGGAAAACCAAGAAAGAATCATCGGGAAAGTCTGAATCTGCGCCAGCGTCGACAAAAGTTGCACCCGAGCCAGAAAGGAGGAAACCTTGGTGGGCAGCTGAGTACTCCAGGCAGGAAATTGTTGCCCTCGATTGCGAGATGGTGACATTACAAAGAACAACAACAACAAGCACATCGTCAGAGCAGCGACAGTGGCCATTGTGGATTGGAACGATGAAATTGTATACCAGGTAGTAAATTAGTAATTCATAAAGTCCTGAAAATATTCTACAACTGAGGCACATATCCTTTATTAATGATGAATTTATTTACTAAGGCGAAGGTGTATCACGAAGAAGGAACATGCATGGTAAAGCAGTACACAGGGACGGATGAGACGGAGAGAACTATCAGAAGGTGGTGGAGGAAGTCGCCAAAATACTGAATGAAAAACTTGTCATTGTATGTAACGGAGCAGCGGATTTTTCTTCTTTAGGACTACACCGCTCAGAATTCGACACTTTCGATCTACAAGACGATTGGAGGAGATGGAACAAGCAAATAAATAGATATGGAGAAAAGGTTTACCAGCCTATAAGCTTAAGGGACGTATACTACAATTACTTCCAGAAGGACATTCACAAAGGACATCATTGTGAGCTAGAAGATGCCCGAGCGACCATGCAGCTTTTCCGACATGAATATACAAAGTTGGCGAGACTAAAAAATCCTTACACGAGGATTTACGAGA
>JAQGAC010000202.1:0-35063 GCA_034696585.1 Isotomurus maculatus
CTAATACTTAATTCAATGCCACTGTAGAAATCAGAAACTTCTGTCCTGCAGATCTAAAGTTGTGGCAAGCATAATAATATGAGTATTAGCAAATGATAAGAGTTTGGCAGTGAGATAATAAATACAATTCTTTCTTTGGCACGGAACCGCAACTAGAAATAATGCAGCTAGTCTGAAATACTTCTTCTCATTAGTTTTTCCTTACTAGGGAATTTCAAGATTTAGTCCTTTCCTGGGAAAGCAACACACAAATGCCTAAAATGCGCACAGATTTGCTGTGTCTGCACTTTTGCAGTAAAATAAACTGTGTACTTACTTTTTGCCACCACTCTTTTCATGCAAAACACTCTCTGCAGTATTTGAAATGTTTAACGATATGCATCACTATTACTGTAAAAAGTATACGGGTGTCACAATATAGCCAGATAATTTACAAACAACATTAGGTAAATTCACCCAGTTGCTTCTCGTGCTTCTAAAAATTAGATGCAAGTGTCTGAAAAGTCTACTCTGCATGAGACGTAATAAAGCTGAAAGGATTTTATGGAGTCTCATGTCCTGTTTATGATATCAGCCATTAACAAACTTATTATTATGAGCAAAGTTTCCGACACCAAGTTTTACTTGGGCCTTGCCGTGAATGGACGGAAGATGTAAATTCTGTTGGAGTCTATGCACAACTTATAACACACAGATTTCGACATGACACACAATTTATCATGACTCGCAGCCATCACCCGATGAGATGGTTAAGCACCAACGAGGATAAAATGTAATAGTGTGGCCTGATCGAATAACCTATAAACTATGAACAACATCATCGACCATCCGTCTTCAATAGAATCTCGGGGACAAAACATTTCTAGCTCGGCGACGAGTTTGGGAAAATAATAAGCAGCAGAATATAAATTCCACGTTCAGATTCCAAATCAGGAAACATGAAAATGACCATGCCAAGCGAGAGACCTGAATTCTTATTTCCTCGAAAAGATCCGTTTCTGCATTATTGAATCATTCAAGAAATCTTCACACGACACCCTTTCTTTCCCTACACGACGTACAGATACAATATTTGAAATTTCAGTAGTTTTTCCTTCACACATGGACAGACTTTGATGTATTCTCAGTTTCCTACATCCGACTTTATGATAACCCGAAGTAGAATCTATAAAAGTGTGTCTGAGTTTATCCTGGGCAGATATGGGGTGATGTGTGCCGTGGGACTTTTATGCATTAGTTTGGGTGTGCACATCAGGTTGCTCGAGTACTTCGAATTTGATGGAATTCAATGAGGTTCATGAGATACGAGAGGATTACTTACACTTGCAGCACGGACAGAGTGTCTCTCTTGTGTATCTACATCATCAGTGATACATCAGCAATCTCCTTCAGCTTTTCTCGTGTCTCACTTTCTCCTCCAGAGGAGAAAGTCCTTCTTATGAAGAAGCAGCAGTGGTGGAAGTTGTAGTTGTGGGCATCATTCCAAACGAAGGTATCTTTTTGTTTGTGTTAGCACACGAGGAACTCCGTTGATCATTACGATGATGCGAGAGAGTCACGAGAGATATTCACTCCCTTCGGTGTGTTATGTTAGTCTGCCTCTGTAACAATGCGTTTTTTCAACCCATAATCCACTTTTATCGCTTTCCCCACTTTCATGCACTCATCTCCGAGGATGAGAGTCCCTCTCGTCTCGCATAAGATGAAATGAGAGCAGTCCAGAGTAGAGCGTAATACCAACTCTGGAATTCTCGAGTTTTAAACTCCCTATAATTTGCAAAACTTGGCTGTAAATCCTAAATGTTTTATATTCATGTTATTGTAACAAGAGGAGAGGGGACTTACAGTTAAATAGATGCGAACCTTATTCAGTTTGAGAATCCTCTTTGGTAAGTAGTAACTCATTTACCCATTCAAGTTGAAGTGAACAATGAAACTCCTCCAGAGCATTTGGCATTGATGGATGTAAGTTTTGCTTGTAAAACCTTAAAACGCCGTATATTTCGAACCACAGACACAAATGCTAAACAACTCCACGTTACTGAAATGTGCGGTTCAAATTTTCTAGAAAACTACAACGCGCAACCTCCTCCGTGTGTACAGCTGTAAGGAGGAAAATCAATACACGGAACCCGAATTTCGTAGAGATCTCGTCTTCTCAATCTCTGAACCCGTTGCTCTCTTTCCGTTAACTGTTAGTTCTTCCAAGAGACTCACACATTCAACATTCCAGTGATAAAAGTTGTGCACTTGTTTCTTCTAACTTGCTCAAGTGCACAATATTATACTCCCACCACAAATATTATGTTTTCCACAAAGTTTTGCCAAAACTTAGAGGGAGCATAATATTGGGATTGGACTGAAACTCAGGAAAGACTAACTACACTAGAAGTCAAGACCTTCTAATTGACTTCAAGTAGGTTTAAACTCAAGAGATTCTCTTTCATAACAAAAATACAATTGTGGTGAGGAAGGAGGTGTGTATGTATAACATTCTTGTTGTTGGTACAGAAATACATAAACATTAAGAGAATGTATAGGCATTCACACAATTATCATCACGAACCACAAGAGTGTTAAAACAAAATCTTAAACCGTGCAGTAAGATTTGCTGCGGGTGGATGATCATTTAGGTGCCTGTGTCTGAGGCTCTGAGGCAAAAGCCTTAAAGCATGCACACTGCTACAGTTTTAAGTATTTTAGCATGCACACCTCTTTATTGTTCGTACAATTAGAGGGAAATAAAAACCCTAAATAAGCTCAAGAAATTAAATCATTCAAGCAAACTTGCGTTTCATGTATTTATGAAAGTTCGTAAAGTAAAGTTCGACAGGGAGAGTGTGACGTGACCATGAGGGAAAGCGACTCATCCATAAACTCCCAATAATCTCGAGTGCTATTTGACAGTTTGTGTGATGTGAAGTGAGCCGTGGATAATAATGCAGATACTCCGATGCAATAATAATAACACTTAATGTCAATTTGGGAATGAATGGCAGTAATTGTTTGACGATTCTCAATAACCATCACTATTACACAATCATGGCCTTCTTCAAGACTCGCAGCACGATGATGACATAAAAGACAGAAGACTATTTGTTGTAAATCATGTACCGCACGATTGTAAGTATTTACGAGTTTCGCCTGATTTTTAGCTTAATAGCTGACAGCTTACCTGTCGCTGCTCATTTGTCCTTTCCTTACAAGGTGTTATGGGACTTTTAACAAAGCGCTCGCTTTGTAACTTGAGACACAGCAATGCTTCTGACAAAACATGTGTTTGATTTACAATCGAAAAATCTCATTCATTTGAGAATTGCATTTTTGCTTGTTAATTTCATTGAAGGATTTGTAAATCCACTAAATGCAGTCGAATGAACTTGCATCAATGAAGCATTCTTATTCGTTGCACATTTTATGCGAGATGAGATCAGTTGCAAACTAATGAAAACTTGCAACTTTACGGGAGGCGTAAGTAGTAATGTTTTGAATGGATTTTAAACCTTTTGCAGTACCCTGAGGCTCCAGACGTTCATCATTCGTGGTACAAGAACAAAAATCAACTTATCAGGAGGAGAACCTTAGAAAAATGCCAATGCTTCAGATTTCAATATCGACATCATTGGGGATGGTTCAAGAAAACTGTAGGATTGATTCTAGTCGGCGTTTCTATTCTTATCTTAGTTTGGAGTGAGGTAAGTTTAATAATCTTTCAGCATAAAAATTCTAGATTCCGAATAATCTAGGATCCTATTATGCAGCCAAGGAAATGGGGCATAGTGAGACAGAATATATACCTACCTGCTTGTTAGTCATAATTTAGAATATATCGACTAATACAGAACACTGCTTTTGTGATCCTTCAACTTCAGAGAGATTTAGATTACGATAAGATAATTATTAATTATCGCAAGTTTTTCTATGCTTTCATTTCATAATCATTTCTTTTCTCGTTCGATATCATAGTTTTCCTCTTCAAGTGGGACAGCTCCGTTATAGAAGCACATAAACATCTCATTGAGCTGTGTTACGGGATAACGTAAACACTTTGATACGAGAAGTTAATATCACTAGATAACATCAAAGAAGTCGGATGCCAAGAAGCGATGCACGTGAGGCATTGTAATCGAGAGACCTGTTCGTTTAAGCTCACAATTAGATTGCTGATCTTTTGATCAAAACACTTCTTATGTTCATTTATAAAACTACTATTTAAATTCTTAATAGTGGCTAGTGAGTTGAGACTGAAAGCAATCAGCATTCTACATGCATTAAGTATCTCTTAAAGCTACGAATACTCGTTTCTTTTGTAATTGTAACAGAAACGGGCTGTGGAGAATTCCAAATCGTACCATGAGGGACTGAGAGCTCTGACTGTGCTGTCAGATCCTCATCAGATACTGACAGAGAATGAAGGTAAATTGGTTCACATAGCTGGATACTTGACAATATACGATCCTCTAGAAGATCTTCCGTATGGCGTCTCAATATATGCCGTCAAGTTGAAGCGACGGGTGCAAATGTACCAGTGGATCGAAGAAAAAAACGGGTAAGACCTGGTCACAAGAACGCGTGTAGATTTACTTTTCTCGTCTCGTCCAAATGTACGAGAAAGCTTGTCTAAGGCTAAGACTAACCAGAACGTGAAACTCCGACCTTATTTCAGAGATGCAAATGATTTCAAAGCGTCTGAAGGAAGTCATCGGTACATCAAGGCATGGAAAGACAAGCTGATTGACAGCTCAAAATTCGCCATTTCGCAGGATCACGAGAATCCTAAGTAAGAAAGACCAGGAGGAACATTTCCACTCACAGCTCCACTAAAATCATTCTCTTGCATCCATTTATTTCCCATCCGAAATTCGGAGCTTATGTTGTGAGGCATTTGTACACGAACGATAGGTTCCAGGCGAAAACACTTTCACGTGTTTGACCCAGCCTCGCACCAGTCGTTCCATAAAAGTCAACCACTAACCGATGTATTTGTTTGAAACAACTCTTGGCAGGTCGTTTCTAGTCTCGAGTGAGATTCGAATAAATCCTTCAGTCTACCTGGGGAAGTTTAGATTAGGAGCAGAATTAAAAGACACATTCACTTCGTTCACTCAGTTTACGAGCGGAGAGAGACCTGAAGTCGAAGAAATCAAAATGCACATGGGGCTTTACTATCATTCTCCGGACATTTGGAATCCAGCAGTAGGAGACATTCGGATTCAGTTCTCCTTCGCTGGCCCAGCAAATTTATATGTAAAGCTTATTTTGTTGCCCACTACACTGAAATAACTTACCAGCACGCCATGTTACTTGTCCACCGTTCCTTCTCCTTAGTGATTCCTATTTGCCTTTATGGAAAATGCTGACTGTGAGGATGCCTTGTGATCTATGAATATTATATGTGATTGTAGGTGAGCGTGATTGCGATGCAGGTGGAAAACGAACTGAGACCTTATACTACTGACTCAGGGGCCAAAATTGCTTTCCTTCACGAAGGGAAGAAACAGCACATGGACATCTTCAACAAGGAGCACTCGACAGTTACTGTTGAGTCATGGATGTACCGCGTCGCAGTGTATGTTGTTACTGTTCTTGGGACGTACATGGCTTCCAGAATCATAGCTCTTATAAGTGAGTCCATCTAACCTCTACAATTTCCCTGTAAACGGAGAACCCGCAGTAAATCAATACACTTTACTTTCTATTAGATCGTCGAAACAAAGTCGTGAAGAACTTGATGTCTATGGGGCCACAGAAATTCAGTATCATCACAGCAGCATTTCTTTCGCTCTCTGTCATCGGTTGTGTTTGGATGTCTCACAAACCGATTTTCGGATTTCTTTCTGTCACTTTCTCTTGCTCACTCATCCTTTATTACGCCCTTGTAGGCGCTGATTGTCCGAATTCGCGTGCTACACTTCCCCAATACTCACAACTGTACTAATAGTCAATAGTCGACTCAATTAAGCAGTTCACTCAAGGAATACAGTATTAACTACAATAATCCTATTGATATATTTAACTACAACAAAGAGCTCTTTTAACATCAATAAGAATAATTAATAATTGTTATCCTGTTCCTGAGTAATTAAATATTGTGAATGAGCATGATAAGTACGATGGTCACAGAGAGTCATTTAAAGTCCTGGGGAACCGTCTATGCAAAATAAAGACATACACATCTCACAAGTTAGAACATTTCAAGGCATGTATTTTTATTTATCGAGATGTTGTACAGCGAGTTGCATACGTATGAAAATATATTTTTGTGTATATAATTTGTGTTCATACCGACTCTTCTATATCAGACATTCAATAGTCTTTAATCATATTTATTGATAATTAGTTTACTTCTCCACCACTAATGACTTGTACTTACTGCAACTTTATGACTCACTTCTCAATATCATCAGCAACCTACTAAGAAACTTCTTTTCCTTCCAATCCTACGTGTGACGTGCATATACGCCTACGCATGTATCATAAATGCAATTTAATGCTGATTTAACTTTCGAACTTCAGGAAAAATAAGAAAGTATACATTTGTTTGCTACGATCGTTCCACGGTCATGCGTCGTACTGCTGCAGTCACAATGTGTGGCTACGTCACTATACTTCTACGCTGTGACCTGTGATAACCACTGATCCAGAAGACGCAGAGACTAAACTTTTCCTAAAGCTGCCAATGACTTTAATTAGTCTCCGACCAAAAACTTCGTCTTTAATTAGCCCTTTAAGGTGAATGATACCAAGTCAATCAAACTGGAATTAAAACTACTTAAACTCACACTAGCCGTTTCATGTTCACCAAGTGCTTCAGCCCTCATTCTTCATTCCGATAAGTGCAATCAGTAAGCCCAACAAACTCCGGTGCAAATGCAACTACGTCTACAATTCAAGGCAATGTAGTAGCTACTGCGTGTGATTATAGAATATTCTATCAACCAAAAATATAAAAAACCAGTAGCAAAACGAGATTTGGGTATGAAATAGTTGAGTGTAAAGAAATTCCAAGCTTAGCAATAAAATTGTTTTCACACGGGTGGTTCATTATTTATAGTAACTTCCAATTGTTAAAGCAAGACAATATACCGAAGACCGAACACAAAGCTTATAATTTAAAAAAATTAGAAAGTAACTGAAGTTTGTAGGGAGGCAACACGAAATAAGCTTCCACACAATATTCCTGCAGAGATGTTACTTCTTCTTTGGCTTTTCCTTTGGGTGACGCCAATGAGAGCGAAGTTTGTTCTTTTCACGCGCTTTCGACATATATTTGTCGAACTTGAGGTGGTTGACGTCGCTGAGAGACGGAACGCGGCCCAAAGTGCTATCATCTTCTCCATCGGACTTAATCAGTCTTTTACGACTTGGGTTCTTGAAGTTATTGTTGGTGTCGTTGAAGTCGTTTGGACGGGTGAAGTCCTAAGGGGATAGAAGGGTAAAGTTCACATCACAACCAGTTACCGCATACTCATACTGAAGCGGACTCAAGCTCCCAAGCAATCAAAACATCCTCAATTATGCATGCATTTTAGTTTGTTAGTTGCCAATGCATGCAATCTACCAACAGACAATAATAATCGCAAAGCAGCAAGCCTAGATAGATTATCATCTTTGGAGCCAGGCTATTTTGTGTGCTGCAGCACAGCTGCTTTTCACTCATAGTTACTACCTCTCTCCCCACAACGAAATCATAAACTTGGTATCATGCAGAAAGTCGTAGTGAGATCTATCTGGTGTACCATAGCATCTCGGATCAGACATATAGGAACCCTGTACCCTGTCACAAAAAACACTGCGTCTCTGGATAAAATTATATGAATAAAAATCAAGGAAACTTTTGTACAGTTTGAACGCCTGGTGCTGGCTTGGCGTGGAACATAGACTTGATAGCTTCCTTTTCTTTTTCACGTTCCTCCGCCTCCTGGATTTCATTAATGGCCAGAGTCCTTTTCTTCACGCTTTCTTTCTCCGCCCGCTCAGCCTATAGTTAACCAAGTAATTAATCTTCACGCAACTGAAAATCTACACACATTGTAAATCCTTTACAAACCTCTTCTCGACTTTTAATACGTTTCACAAAGTCACTGTCAGAAGGAACTTCCAAAGTTTTGAAGTCTTGTTTCTTGCCTTTCCTACAAATCATGACAAATGGAACCGTTGTGGCAGCTGAATCTCCTGATGGACCGAATGGGAATGAAGGCTCATTGTAAGTTGGTGGCCCATCCTTAGTAGCTATTATTACAATTCAATTGATACATGAGTTAAGTTATTTGAATCATGTACTGTTTTAATTTTAATTATAAGTACTCACAAGCTGTTGAATGCGATGAGCTCCGGATATGAAGAGGTATTGCAATATCAGCCTTTGTGTTTTTAGATCCCGTGGATGCATAGCTGAAATCTGTGCACATGCTTTCCAAAAGCCTGTCGAATTCTTCTTCTTCTTCTGGAGTTGGCTCCATATTATTGTCATTGGGTAGCTTACATACAGCATTAGAATGGAACTCATTGATCTCGTCCTCCTGTGTACAAAAATTCGTACCATATGCAAAAGTAAAACATCGAGTAGGATTTTAATACTAGAAGAGAAGCTTACAGATCCCTCTGCAACATCATTAGGGTCAGCGTCTCTGCCATGAACTGAGTAAAAGCGGGATGCTTCCGCAGAATTTATTTTGTTCTGAATATCCACCATATCTACTAGAAACATAAAAATGCATTTTGTTTGATTTTAAATATTGATATAATGCTAAATAACCGAAAACTGTTCACGGAGTTGTACCTGTATTGTAATTTCCTGGAATAGCATTATCTGCTTCCTCTTCAGCAATGTCTTCTACAGAAATTAGAGTGGTGCGTAAAAAAAATGATGATTGATGACAATGCTTGGAAGTATCAGCTATACTCACCACAAGCTTCAGTGATGTTTTGCAGCATCGGAGGTTTTGAAACCCTTGGATCCTCTTTAATTTTTTCCTGCAAATTTGCGTCTAAATCCGCCAAAGCACTTTGTGCATCTTCATACGAAGTTGCTAATTTGAAGTTGGGAAAGATGTCACGGAAGACTTCTTCATACAGCTCTGTGATTGCATAGGGAAAGGAACGACCGGCCCAACACGGCAGTGTTTGTTTGTACCAGTAATATACCTTAAAAAATAAATCGAGGTAAGTTTAAAGGACACCTGCGAGTTAATTTATCTACACTTACCTGAAAATACAGCAGAAATGCTTTCAGCTTCTTCTTTTTTGAACCAAGATAACTGCCGTTTTCTTTGAGCATCATACAGACTAATCTGATACGGAACAAGTTATCTGGAGGATCTAACTTATTTGGCGACTTCGAATCAAGTGACACTCCGTACGTTATGAACATGTACAAGATCTGTCAATGAGCATCGCGACAACATTAGTGAAAAAATTGCTTTCGCTATACTCAATAATTGCTGCTTTAAGTCTTACATTGAACATGGTAGTAGTTCCCACAACACGATAGTAATACAGATCAGAGATATAATGAATTGTCGCAATTCTTCGCTGATTGTTCTTCACAGCAGGGTTTTCTATACCTCGACGAATTTCTTCTATTAGCACATCTACGACATGAGTGACGACGTCTGGCTAAATAAGGTAAATAATTAGTAAGCAAAAAAAACAATACCAGTGAATGCTTTACCAGGATTGCATAAATTTTACCAACCTCATACTTTAGAAGACCCACCAGCAACTGAGCACAAAGGAAGTATTGCTGAGTTTTCATTTTCCATGGCATAGTCAAGTACTTAACTGCAAGTTGGAATGTCTATTGACCAGTAGAATATTAATTGTTGATGCAAGTTCATAGTTCTAAGATGAATAGGATAGAATGTATGCAGGTACTCACATCTTCATCCCCCCAATCTAACATGTTGAGCTGCTGGGAGGCTACATCCAGACTGTCTCTACTGAGATCGTCAACCAAGAGACTTTCCAGATACAAGTCCAATGGGGTTCTGACTATTTCCACTTTTACTACATCAGGTGGACACACAATGGAGTATGCATGATCGATCATGAATACATAACGAGGTTCTAGGGTCTTGACTGTTTTTTTCCTGATCATTTCTTCCTATAAAAGAACAGTTTTTTAGCACTACAACCTGAACTTGTGACAGCAAATTAAACTTACTAGATATATCTTCATTCGACGGTGAGAATCAGGTGTGCGGTACAAAATTCTGCCACACGTCTCTACAAACACGCAAGCCATTTCAACTTGATGGTGAACGAAGTTCATGAGCAAAGTTTTGAAACACTGGAGCGCATCCGACTTGGGGAATATTTTGAAGTTGACTAGTTCACCAATGAACCTGATTATCTTCGTCTTAGTCTCAATAAATATCTGATGCTTCTTTCGCACAAGGAAGCTGAAGTCATTTCTCAACAACTGACACAATTCTAGACCAATGTCTGGCATCACTGGATTTAAAATCGCTACAAGTCGTGAGTAAAACGCAATAAGATCCAATCTTTGTCGAGGCACTTTAAACAATGTTCTGAAATTACGGAATAAAAAATTACAATTCTGCACATTTTGATGTAAATAATCATATTTACGCGTTATGAACGTGTCTACTTACTGCACCAATTTTTTCCTGTTAGTCTTAATGTTAAAATTTTCAGCAAATTCTGTTGCAGCTTTGTCTATCATGTTACGATTAACACAGTGTGGCAGTGTATTTAAGAAGACTTGAAAAGACGGCTTAATTTGCTTGTCCATTTCCTCAACTTCCTTTTCTACTCCCCCAAAAAGTTATCCAACACCACGATTTTAGATAAAATCATATTAATAATGAAAATTGTGGGTTAGACCGCTAACCTATCTGATTGGATGGTGGTAACTCCGAATCATTGTCTTGACCTGCATCCTCTTCAGCATCAGGAGACTTATCTTCCTGCAATTCCGCTTCCTCAAGAGCGTCGTCGAAATTGTCAAGTTCTTTTTCTTTCTCCTCAATTGCTTGAGTCTGAGAAAAGAGTAAAACAATTTAAGCGTATTATTTGCATATTACTTGCAATATGACTTAAATATGAACAAGTAGACTAACTTGTTCAGCAGTTTGTTGAATAGTATCCCGGTAGGCTACCGGAGGAAGGTGAACTTTCAGATCTTTGAAGTCTTGATAGAAAGCACGAGTTTCTTCATCCTCAAATATAACAATTCCAGGTACAGTAGCGAGCTCCTCTCCATTATCAGCCATTAACAATGCCCTTTCTTCTTCATCTTCAGGGTCTATCAAATACATTACTTAGTGTTAGCACCTTTTTTAATTGATTTTATCATAACCGTCCTTACCAACAGGAAGAACTGACAATTCAGGAAGATCTTCACACAGAGCATCAGCGAGCTTAGAAACCATCGACTTGTACTTTTCAACTTTATTGACAATATTCAAGTGAGCTTCTTTACGATCCGGCTGAATTTCACCTCTGGTTTGCAGTAGTTTTCTGTTGTAAAGTTCTGATTTTAATTGCTCATCATGCACCTTAAGAAAACCGAAACATCATGTATAGTTCTACTAGGTGAAAATAACGCTAAAATTGTAAAAAAATAACAATCGTACTTACTCTTAACAGCGTTTTAACCACAGTGTTGAAATAGTCTTTCAACAACATTCTAAAAGCCATTTTTTTATCACAAGCAAAAATTTCACTTCGCTGTAAGCTGCACTTGTACTCTATCAGTAAATTAGATATATTTCTGGGTATAATTCCCATGAAGTCTTCACCCCCGCAACGGCAAAAAGCCAAGATAGGAATAAGACACTGTGACCCTTCCTTATCCAAAGAGATCATATTACGAATGATATTCACAAGCAAATTCGGTCCGTCTGGTGACGGCAATACGCCACAAGTAACTAGATCTGATATCACACGAAGATCAACAGCAAGTTTGCTCAATACAATTCCACTCTAAACAAAACAAATACAAATTCGTGGCATAATCAAATATTTAATTTTCCTTCAGAATTCACGAATATTTACCATATCGCCTTTCCGAATAGGATAAGCTCTCTTCATATTTTCCAAGAGAAGACCCGAAAATTCCGAGTATCGCTGATGAATCCAGGAACAAATTTGTACAACGTCTTGCACCTCCGAGACCTTAAAACGCGCTTCAGTCAATGCCGTAGCAATTTCACTCAAGTATTTAGATAGGTTAAGAGTCTTCAAGTCATTTTCAATAGACGCCTTTTGAGCTTCACTATATTGCCTCTGTAAAAAAGGACATTTTAACTGACGCTCTTTCGAAATGTTGCTACGAAGCCCCCGTAAAATTAATATCATACCACTTTCTTCACAAAACTAGTACACTTTTTCAAATTTGAGTCCAACTTCTTGGAACTAATCAACTTCTCAAATTCCTCATAAGACGGTGACGTGTTTGCTTGTCGAAGCTGTAATTTGTGGGCCAACATTTGATTCCAAACTTCGATGAAGCTGCGCAACGAAGCCTAAACAATGAAAACAAAATTCATATTATTATTTCGATTTTTCCAATCATCTCCACCTCATTCTTAATGCTTATCATATCCCAAACTCACCTCATCAGTGACTTTACCCAACTGCCTATCAAAAGCTGACTCCAAATCTCCGTCGACAACAATCGACTCCATACTCGAAGTTTTCACAATAGATGACTGAGACTTATTGGGCGGAACGGCGCTTGGAGGTCCAGCGCTTCCTGGTACTTTCACCGTTCCGCCATCCAGTCCTTTCGCCTCTACCCGGATCGCCGGTAGTTTTCCTATCCGTTTCTTCCCCATCCCGAATTCACTGTACACAATGCCTTAACTTATTCTAAACAAACCTTATCGCTCAATTCTCACAAAATCCGTCCGTCTTCTTCACCACCTGGAGCAACACAAAAACACGTGAGATTAAAAGAAAACAAGAGACGTAATTGTTCCAGCCGTCCAGACTCTTTTCCTACTCGTGTTCTGTGTGTTCCACCTTTAGTTCTCCTTTTATCGACAGAAACGCAATCTTATCTGTCTGCACTACCTTCAGGAACCCCCCTCCCCTCCCCCCACCACCAGAAAGTTCGAAACCTCCTTACCTTTAAGTAGAAGACCAGTTTTGCTCTGTTGTGAGGAAATTACACGAGCGATTTAATGTGAGGAGCAGAAGTTCCCGCTGTTGAAAAGTGGACAGGAGCATTCACACACAAAACTCGCACCTTCCTCACTCCGAGATGACGAGGCATCCAGCCTCGTTTCATGAAGTGTCACACTATCAGACTCTTCACTAAATGCCTCTGTGTTTACTAATTGTCTTTCCTCATTAATCAGTCTGTTTTTTATTAATCAACGCCCAATGTATTGTTTGCTCTGGCGATTAGACTTGAAGCGTGAAGCATACATAGGCTGCATTATCACCACCACCTCCATGGTGGGTTTAATTTTGAATGCTATTCTGGTGCTTGCAAAGTGTAGTGCTGCTGATAAGCGTGTAAGTTAATGAGGGAGCAGTTAGTACTTATGTAGATGGCAATTAAGCGGTGGTGATGATGGGGGAGCTTAAATGTGGAATTTGTATGCAATTGGTAGTACAGGGAGAATGTAGATTAGGCTTAAGGTTGGTTTCCTGTGGTGGTGGCGGTGGTGGTGGGAGACATAGAGAGACGAGTGAGTGAGCAGCGAGTGATGTCAGACGAGTGTCATGGTGGTGGGTGTGGTGAAAACTCAAATCCAAAGCTTCTCTCTCCGTCTCCACTGACATTTGTCCTTAATTCCTTCGGTTAAGTGGATTCCCACCCCCCACCCGAATATTCGGATCTTCGGGGCCTTCTGCAGGACACTTGGAAGGGCTGGTGGTGGTGACCCTGTTCAACTCCCTCTTGGAGGTTTTGTTCCGAAAACCGACAAGCCTACCGGTAGTCCACCCCCAGCAGAGTTTCATTGTTCGCAGCCATCAAAATGGTAAGGATTTTGGGGTTTTTGGGTTTCTCTAGTGATTTGTAGGGTTTTTTTAGAGGAATTAGAAGACACTTGGGTTTTGAGTGTGTTTATCTAGAGGATAGTGTAAGAATGAATAAATAGTTGAGGATCTTGAGAATGTGTGTGACACATCAAAGGAGTTTCGCCGGCTTTTTGATTTGTGGGAGAAGTATTGATAAGTTTTTTATTTGTGGGTTTTTTGTGGTGATTTAGGCAGCGACATTACGGCCGTACCTTACTGCCGTGCGTCACACCTTGACTGCCGCAATGTGCCTGGAGAACTTCTCGTCACAGGTCGTGGAGCGACATAATAAACCGGAAGTTGAAGTCAGGTAAGTTGGTTTAATGGATTTAATGGGTGCGTAGCTAATTAAGGATTATGTTGGTTATAATGTTGAAATTTTAATTTTGTAGAGCAAGTAGAGAGTTGCTACTAAATCCAGTAATAATTAGCCGCAATGAGAAAGAGAAGGTGTTAATTGAAGCGTCAATAAACTCGGTCAGAGTTAGTATAGCAATCAAGCAAGCAGATGAAATCGAAAAGATTTTGTGTCACAAGTTCATGAGGTTCATGATGATGAGAGCTGAGAACTTTGTCGTTCTAAGGCGGAAACCCATTGAGGTGAGAGTAAAAAATATTATACACAAATACAGTTTTAAATCGTGTACTAGAACTTACTATAACATAACTTTGAACTTTTCTATAGGGATACGATATCAGTTTTCTTATAACGAATTTCCACACGGAACAAATGTACAAGCACAAATTAGTCGACTTTGTAATTCATTTTATGGAAGAAATTGATAAAGAGATCAGTGAAATGAAACTAGCGGTCAATGCCAGAGCTAGAATTTGTGCGGAGGAGTTTCTTAAGAGGGTATGTGAATCAATTTTTGTTTGGTCAATTATCAAATATGATACTTTTTGCCGCAGTGTTGAGAAATATTCTTTGATTTGCAGTTTTGAGAAACACGATATGTGCAATAAGGATGCACGTAGAGTGAATGCTACACTCCGAAGAAAATTCATTCTTGAAGAACATTGCGCTTCCACAAAAATTCTTTAAACATTCTACAATCTTCTAGATTATAATAATTTTTTAAATGTTTCATGCTAGTAAATGTACTTGACTATTATTGTGACAGATTTTGTAAGACACGTCTCAGTTATGCACGATATTAAAGGCTTTCTTACACGTAAAAAATTACTTGTAGGGTTAACCTGGATTGTGCGTTGCTAAATAGTTAACTTGCTAAGTACTTTATTCTGCATTAAAACCAAATACCAGTTCGCAAAACCTGTCTTTGTTGTATTGTTGTAAATATAGTATTATATGCTCATTCTGTCTGCCTCAAGGATCTCTCGACTTTGTGGTATCGAGAGTGAGAGTTAACCCGATGCTCAAATGTAGCGTCTTAATAGATCCAAAAGACTAACGAATCGTATTGTACACAACGTTAGGAAACAACTGTTCCAGCGTAGAATTGATTTGTAATTTTCACAGGCGAAATCTGTATTTATTATTAAATTAAATTTTATTCCACTTGTATACACACAGTATGGTAAACTGCCAGCTCTGTATAAGGATGAGCTGGCCTGAAACAAATTACATAACTATTAAATAATTTATACTCAGCATGTTAGTCTCTGTGTTGTTGTAATTAATTGCCAGCGTGCGTAGTCATATTCAAAAGGGACCGAAGAGTGAAATCTCGTCAAGGTACGTGACTGACTTTGTAACTAGAAAACGGAGCTATTAGTTAAACTTTGATTACATTTCTTCGTTCTCCGTCTTTATAAGTTGGGCGCAGCCCAGTTTAGAAACTTCAGGGCGACTTCATATCCCAAGAAACAAGCAGCATTTGCTGGGAAAGCTCTGAGCATTACCGGAACACATCCTTTGTAGAGAGCTTTAGGACCTTCTTCTTTTAATATTTTAGGGAGTATATCGCGAACACCTTTAGGATACATACCAACTGGAGCTGCAACATTCAGAAACGCATTATTATTATTCATGTATTGTTGAAAAGTTAACTCATCATAATTTAACAAGTAAATACCAGTTTGTAATCTGCTTTTCATAACATCCGCGGGTATGGCAACAGCCCAGTTAAGAATACCGGCACAACCACCAGCAAATAAAGTTCTCAGAGGGCTTAATTCAGTACTATTAGGGACGGCCAAAGCCTTCTTTAGTTGTTCATAAGTCATGAAGTACATCGCACTGGCTGGAACATCTACAATTTTAAGAAAACTTCATCAATAGGTATGTCAAGAGTTTTCAAGAGCACAAGCAGTTCGAAGAAGCTGCATAAATTCGGTAACATAGTAAAGCATCATAATGGGACTGAAAGGAAAAAGCACGATCAACAGTGATACACACATTTCCATTAGCCTCTGTAGCATAAAATTACAACAACGCATCGGAAATAGTAGCACTGATATCTCAGAAGGATGAGATTATTCTTTCCGGTGCTGGTCCACAATGCTCGATATTACATTCCCTCTCAACTGAGAAAGATCACTTGGGCTTCAGACATAAGAGTTATTCAGTGAGTGAGTTGATTAAACAGCGTGAAAATGTCAGCTTTGTTTCAAAAACTTCCTCAACTTCTCATATTCATAGCGTCGTTGGACCACCTGGTAAGTCGGTATAAGTTGAATTTCGGTTTTACGATGTTCCTGATCGCAATACTTTAATATCAATCGATTGCAGAATACATACGCAAGAACTATTAGCACAGAGTGCCCACAAGATTGCATTTGTTACCAAGAATATTTGTCCAACTTAGCTTCATGGAAATGGTTAGAAACGGACATTAATATTCAGAAAGATGACCCATCGCACGAAGATTTCAACCCTTACACTGAACATAATGAGGTGACTGATAAATGTATAGGCACTAGCAGATTTCCACCAAGAATCTATCATGATTGCATACTTCTTGTAGGTTTATGATAATCCAGTAGCAGAGAGAAGAAGACACCGAGATGGATTGCTCAATACTGTTACATGCATATTGAGAAGTAATTCATCTCAAATCCTCCAGTCAACTCTTAACGGAGTAAGCTCGTCGGCTCAGGTAAGTCAGTAGATCACACGTAGTATCTAACAATAAGGTTGATAGATACTTTTGGGTGCGATACAAAAACATGCTTGCGGATTTTTGCAGATTCTGTCATTGATGCAAGCCCCAGGTTCAGGAAAGATAGTGCTGGAAAAATCCCACATGAAATCTTTGAAGTCACTAGTAGGTCTGGAGGTGCAAGGTTATTCGACTGAAAATTCTGGAGATACTCTATACATCGCTGCAGACGGATTTAGCCCTTTGAAAAAACTGACTTATCTCAATTTAGAAGCAGTAATTCTCCAACAAAGACCTATCACAAAAGATTCTATTGAAAAACTTAATCGCAAAATTGTTCGGTACAATTACACAGTTGGCGAAGATACAGACAACGACATGCAACCTCCGTCAGTAATAATTCTGCAACCTATCAAAGCGGAAGAAGAAAATGAAATTGTGCCATACAACGTGTACAGATCGGAGCCTAAATCAGCTCCATATCCAGTCCAACCCAAGATAGCAGTTGCTTTCACTGGCCTACCAAATCTACAGCACCTTCGGATTTCTGGATGCAACTTGCAAGATATTACCTGGGACATGTTCAACAAACTTGGAAGTCTGAAGTTTCTAGTATTGGAGAATAATGATCTCCTATTCTTGCCTGATTTCGTATTCTACGCAACTTCGAATCTGACTGCTTTGTCACTCGCTCGAAATCGAATCCTGAATTTACAAACAGTGGGTCTTGTTGGATTATTGTACCTTCAGAAGTTGGACGTATCCTACAATAATATAACCCACCTTTCTGAACTCTCACTGCCACCATTTCCACACCTCGAAGTTGCTGATTTCAGATACAACCCTATTGAATCTATATTTCCAAACACGTTTGAAGTCATGAATTCAACGAGGACTTTATTTCTTGGAAATCCCACAACTCCAATTGAATTTGCACCCAATTCCTTTTATGGACTCACTTCACTCAATAGACTGGATGTCATGAATGCTAATATTGGATTTTTAGAGAGACCAATGTTCAAAGGAATGCCAGATTTGAAATCTCTCACTCTGACAGGAGTAATAACCAGAATTTCATACGACGCATTCAGCGAAGTACCAAAGTTGGAGAAACTCGTCCTCAAAGAATGTTCAATACGGAAAGTCTCAATGGATGCATTTTTTGGATTGAGTTCCCTGATTGAGTTGGACCTTTCACACAATGAGCTTGTGTTCCTCCCACCTGGTTTGTTCGATCAGCAATTGTCACTGCGGGAAGTTTTCCTTCAGCACAATAAGCTGAAAGCTATTCCACCTAATCTTTTCTCAAAAATTCCTGCAAAACTCATCAGATTAGAAGGCAACTCATGGTTTTGTTCTTGCGAAATGAAATACTGGGACTCTCGTGTCATAAATCAAGTTAAACGATATCACGTTCCACGACCAACAAAGTGTAACAGGGAATATGATAAAGGGATATCTTGCTACCAGGATACAGAACCAGTTTTTGAAGTTAAATATGTTTATGAAAAACGTGTCTCTCCCACTTGTAAGTCACCAGCAAAATACGCTAACAAAAGTGTTTTCGAAGTTCTCAGAAAAGACCTACACTACTGCGAAAACCCTCTGCAACAAAATATCTCCATTATCCTGAAGGCTACTAATCCAACTGAGACTTTAGAACTGATGCGACTTTCTCCTTCTCCCGATCCAATAACTAAAGAGCTCGAGAAAAAACTCTTATTTCCCCCGAAGGTGAAAAAGCCTTGGAAAGCAGCTGAAGTTCAACTAATGACAACCTCTACATCAACATCCACATCTACTCCAACGTCAACACCAGTCATACTCAAAAAAATTAGTAAGAACACAGAAAACGATATGAAATCCACAGAAATACTTTCAATAGTCAGCCCAACCTACGAGACAAATCGAATATTAGAGCAACTTCCACATTTTCCACAACCGAATACTTCAAGGATAACTTCTGATTCTGAATCTGCTACTATTCAAGAAGAGCCTACGCCTCAGATTAAGCAATCTCCAGAAGATGAGGAAGCACCGCAACCATCTCCGATCAAATCAAAACCGCATAAAGGCAAGAATAATCGAAGAAAGCAGACTGAAGAACAAATATTTGACAGTAATCGCATCAACGTCATGTCGAACAGCTTTGACCCATTCCCTCCAGTTGATAATTCAGTTCCTCTAATTTACCCACCCATCTCTAAAAAAGCTCTTAAACTAGCGAGGCAGCAAAAGAAACAGTTACGACTGCAACAGCGACAACAGGGCTAACAAAATTGAGTAATACTGGTAAAATTAATTCAAATTATTGAACTCATTAACCTCGTAGCAATGTTGCACAGGTTCCCTGATACAAGCTTCTCACACCTCCCGTTTTTACAAGTTTCTTAGCACAGTCTACTGGCCCAGCGTATTTAACTTCTGCACCTTTGCCTTGCTGAATCTAAATCATATAAGTAATAAAAAGACTTTTAGTTGTTTCCTTGTACCATAATCTGAAACCTAATACCTATGCACTTATTAAAAATTACGATATTTTTTGATATTTCTGCGAATATTCCTCTTTTAAAGTATAATAAATAAAATTGAGAAAGCCAACGGAAGAGCCTTACCTGTAAAAGACATTTGATTCGTTCTCCAGGGGTCATAACTACTGTAGTCATTACTCCAGAAATAGCACCTGCAAAAAACATCTGACCCGCTCCGAATTCGGCTTGTCCTGGCTTCTCAACCATCTTTTTTCCCACTCCATAACCGAAAAAACTAAGGGCGAAAATTGGCGCAACACCCACAATAGGAGCTCCCATTCCTGCAAGAGTCAAACCAAACTTCCATGTATAACTTGCCGTATACTTTCTACACTTCTTGATAAGTAACGCATACCTTTATATAATCCCAAGGGTCCTTCAAACTTGACAATTTTCTTGAAGCAATCCCATGTTCCTTTGTAAAGGGCACTCTCTCCAGGGCCCACCTTCGGTTGTGTCTGCAACCGAACCTGTATTCAAACAAACTACTTTTAGTCTCACAATACACCAGATTAAAAATGTCATATTACAACCCTATCACTGCTTACCTTGATCGTATCCAAAGGATGACCACAAGCTACAAGGCACATTCCTCCAAACCCCCCAGCCAGGAAGTTTTTGATAGGAGAGACCTACGCACAACGTGTCAAGCATGTAAAACCTTCTCCATTCATTTTCCAAACAATCAAGCCTTCCAAATCAAATCTAGCTTACCACGATCGGTGGCGTAATCGTCTTGACTGCAGGAACCACAGCTTTTGCTGTCCCCACAGCAAGCGTCGTCACCGACTTCGCCTCCCCAGCGACTAACTCCGATGCAGCAGACATACTTTAATGACTCTCACTGACTTAGAAAACAATTGAATTATTCCCAACAATTGTTATCAGCAGAATGATAGAGATCAAGAAGTTTCCGAGAGGCAGTGGAAGGTGACCTTTGCACCCAACACAGAGAACACTGGGAGAAATCGACTTCTTCGGTTGGTGCCGACACGAGCTGTGTGTGTTTGACATCTGAGGAAGAGTTTCTTCGTGCTCCTCCGTCTCAGTCTCCCCCTCCCACTCTCCATGGCCTCTCCTCTCATTTTGTAAACAAACTACACACACACTTTCGTTTTTTTACTTCTTCCGTTCTATTATTTTTAGTTCCCGTTTTTTCATTTCCACCTTCGTCAGTTCGTCACCACTTTGTAGGTGTAGTTTTCAAAAGATTGTAAAAAGAGTGGCACAGGTGGAGCACACAGGAAGGACGTAATCATCTATCGGATGATGATTCATAATTTATTTTCTGAAGGTCTAAACTTCTACTCCCCTCTTCATCATTCTTCGTCTTCGTCAGCGGTATGATACATCGTGTAATGCACAGGTAGGAATTGTTAAAAATTTGGTAAATAAGTGGCAAGAAATGTATCGGCTTATGTAGTCTTATCTGTGTTTCGGATTTTATTTTGCAGTGGAAACTGGAAACCTTGCATAGAAGTTCAAGAAGTTAGGTTCGAGTCAACGCGTCACACGTAGGATTATCGGAGTTATCATCAGATGAACTCTTTGGGACTGTTCAAATCCGGAGGCCTTTGAAAATTGCTCAAGACAAATAGTACGGGGTGTTTATTTAACTCTCCCAAGAGTAAATATTTTCGTTATTTTGAAGGCTTGATAGCCTAGATATCTCACGTCGAGTTCAAATATGGGGGACCTTAGCCTTGGAGGTGCAAGCGCAGGGAGTATTTTGTGTGGAGATTGCAATGCATCTGGTAAGACGCTTCAAAAGAGAGTATCGTGTTTGTGCAAAACATTGCTTTACGGTTTACTACTTTGGAATTGTCAGATCCAGAATGGGCCTCGTTAAACAGGGGACTGTTGCTGTGTAGAGAGTGCTGTTTTGTGCATAGAAGTCTTGGACCTCAATATTCAAGAGTCAAGTACTTGAAAGGCTCTCAGTGGCATTTTAACCTGAAAAAAGTAAGTTTGTGATAACTTTGTACCCCACATATTATTGACAATGAGTCAAACAGGGATGCAAATTAACAGTTAATGTTGTTTTAAGATGGTACTGAGTTTAGCATCCAGTTCAGCTAATCATGTTTGGGAACACTTGCTTTTGGATCCCAGCAAGTCAGACAAAGATGTAGCTATTAAAAAGCCAGGACCGAACGACTCACTAGAGTAAGATGTCGATATTCCAACATTTCCAACTATAAAATGGATTTATTATATTGTGAAACTACCCATAATTACACACAATATTGATAACTTTATTTTAGAACCAAGAGGAAATTCATCCAGTTAAAGCATCTACAATATCAATTCGTGCTGCGATCGACGATTGATCCAATAGAAATTCGTAACCAAGAGCTCCATTCAACTGTCCGTACAGGTGCCATAGACACAACTTTAAGACTGTTAGCATCTGGAGCTGATCCTAATTTTTTTCATCCCGTAAGTATTTTCTTGATTGGTATCGCATAAACAATCCTATAAGCTAATGATACATCTTAATTCTGGTGTGTTAGGAGAAAGGAACCAGACCAATTCATGTAGCTGCTAGAAATGGCCAAACACAACAAGTAGAATTGTTGTATCTTCATGGAGCTCATGCAAACGCTCCAGATTATTTAGGGCAGACGCCGGTGGAGCACGCCATGTAATGACAAAAGAGTTTGTCAAAACTAAATGCAAGGCATCTAATTACTTCGTTCTTTATCTGTTATCAGGGCTGCTGGGCATAAGGATTTAGCTCAACGAATTATTGAGCTCCGTTATGAGTTAACAGATCAACTATCGTATTTTGTATGCAAGGATATGCCTGATCATACGTCGCTAAAGCACATCGTAATACCAAATGCTAAGCCTTCAAGTCCCAAGCAAGTGGGGGCTATAAAAAATGTAACGGCTTTACCCAATTTGTAATGAGAGATTTCGGTTGTTTCGAATGATGAAGCCCATTGTGTGAATATTTTCAGCTATCGTCAACTGTCTTGGAACAACTAGCGGCAGATCTTTACGATGAAGTAGATCGACGTCAAACTGAAAAGAGTACGTGTTGTATTACCTTGAATTACCTTACCTTATTTTATGTTTCTTCTGACAGTTAAAGAATAACAAGATGCAATTTAATTGTAGGTTTACTTTCTTCTCCGGACACTGAAAAACTAAAATTTTCTATTGCGTTTTTACCCGTCAATCCTAATTACCCATCTGTTAGAAATCAAACTCGACAAAAGTTCGCTAGGTTAGCTGATGAGGAACTGAGTTCTTTAATCACTCTTGTATTAACGGAGAGCAAACGAAGACATTGCAACGGATCATCTGAGATGGAAATAGAGAAAGATATTTTTTTCAACAAAGATGGAAATTTAGGAAATAGATGTGTTTCACAAACAGGGCCTCACTCAGTCAGTGACACTGTGCTTATCGATGATGACTATCCACTCTATGATAGCGTCGCTTCGGACGAAGACCTCATCCTTGCTGAGCAGCAGACTATTCTTTCGCAACAGGTAAACCGTCTTAATTAGCTGGCAAAGATACAGGAAAGTTGTATTAACGAGCATATAATATGATCTAGCGTGCCGCACTAGAAGAAACCACACTGATAAGTAGCACAAACGCTAAGCCTATTTCTACATGCGATGTGGATAGTAAAGGGAACGATGCCCATCTAATTAAGTCAATAGAAAACGATGCCAGGTTGAGAGACCTTGAGGGTAGTAATGAACTATTGAAGCAAGAAGTAAAAGTTTTGCGCCGAATGGTAAGTGTGTTATTTATCACCCAGTTCCTTGGTCTACACATGTTTATAAACTTATATTGTAATTCGAACACTTTTTGATGGTTTAGGTCAGCGCTGTTATTCAGGAAAATTTAGAACTAAAATCTAAGCTTGGACCGAAACCTGAGCTTGAAGCTTCAAGTCTCAGCTTAGTCAACGGAGTTGGAGGAAGAAAGTCTCCAAGCCCATTCTCAAATGACCGACTGAAGCCATCAAGGCCAACATCCATGTGCGATCCAAGGGCATTTAAACGGGAGGTTGTAACCTTTTTCTTATTTATGCGATTATAAGCGTGTGTGGATTTTCTGTAAAAAAGAAAAACCAAAGCTTGTTCCTTCCTATTTGTTACTCAGTACACTGAAATTAATCAGAATACTTTAGATTTCGTATTTCATTAATTTTTTCTCAATGTTAAAGGATTATGGAGCATATGCACGACCAGCTGCTACGGAAGTGTTCCTCCAGCAAGACATAGATGTTCCAACTTTAGTACAGGAAACGACAAGAAGAATAGTTGAATTAATTAAAGTGCTAATTGAATATTCGACAACTAAAGACGTTCAAGGAATGCAACTCACAGTCAGTGCAATTTACAATGAAGTCCAGGAAATGGCAGCCTACATAGTTCTGATTGTGAGAACCATAATGGGCAAAACATTGAACGATTTAAACGTTAACAGTTTTGGTAATTGCGGAACTTATTTTGTTTTAGAAGGAAGCTACAACAAGAAAATACATCAGAGTTGATCTTGAGAACGTGATGTTTCAAGTTTTGAAGATGAAGTCCGAGATTCCAATTTTTGCAGAACTCCATATGAGTAATTCACCAGCTACCTCTAGCTCTACCTCCAGCTTGTTGATCCAGAAAGTTAAACAATTATGCTACGACGTTGGTGCAGCCATGAAACAATTAATGTCGTCAACATCAGTGTGAGCTATATTTAATTTTCGTTCAAACTGAGAAATGTATTTTGAGAGTTAGTCAGATAAAATGTTACATTGAATATGAGTGTTGACTATACAACGAGTGTAGGTGGGTAGGATATTTTAAATGATTCAAATTAATATTTAATATTCATAATTCTCGGGAATTTGTACCGTTTTGAGAAATCCTCGATTATTATCGTTTTCAGAGTTATCAGATTGAAACTCGATAAAACTTGAGTTGTAGTTGTAAGTCTTAGTGAGCAAAACAAGAATTTCGTCTCGAATCGGAGTATCAGCCATCAGTCAATGCCAAGACCATGTGAACCGACAGTATTTTAAGTTATCATCTGGATAATACCTAGCTGGTTTGGTTTGTTTCCACAATATGCGGGTATTGTTTAATTGTTAAAATGTTTGTTACAATGCAGTGAAAGCAAATTATTTTTAGTTTTTCTGACCCGATTCACGTTAGATTTAGGCTTGTTATACATATACCTGCTTAATATGAGCTCGTCCACCGTGCCTTAACAGACAGTAAGAATTTGAATTCGCAAACGTTTAATCAGTGTATGACTAATTTGTAAAACTGGTGATTAATATTCTTATTCATGATACATGCCAGAATAAAATATGTCTATATTTTATAATTGAAATGAATTCAGCCTGAAATATCAGAATTATTGCACTGTGAATTTATTAACTTTAAGCGGCGGTGTACCGCACATAGTTGTTTTGCGTAAGAAAATACCATTCGTACGGTAATCTTTCAGTTTACACGAAGTGCATGGGGAATTTACTTAGTATGTCCGGGTGGCGTCGGAGTCTCTCGTTTAACTGATTCAGGTTGGCAAAACTCTCCTCCATACCATCAGACAGCGCTTTGGCTCTTGCAGCAGCCCAGTGAGCGTAATACGTGGGGGCAGGTATCTTAACGCTTTTGTTGCATCTTACATACATGTAGCACAGGTAATACACAAACTGCTGTATGTCATCTGCTGAGAATTTACTATCATCCCACAGGACGTGATATCTTGTGGGTCGACTAGTTCCCTGTTAATAAATGACACCATAAATTATAGTTACAATAACATAAATTACAATAACAAGTAAAAGACACCAAAATACAGTGTGCAGTTTTGAATAACTCACCATCATTCCCTTTTGAGACATTAAATAAAAGTCCATTTCAGTCTGGTGGACTATCTCTGTGTCCACCACAGTTCCAGGTGGAGCGTTGTCAACCTATGTGAAAACAGAAACTCGATAGAAAAACGGAGCACTCGAGACTTAATAAATAATACTCAACATACCCTGTTTCCATTATGGTAGAACATGCGAGTCTTGTGCCGCTATGATGAAACATACGAAAAACAACAATGAATCTTAAGAAACTAATGTAAATTCTGCAACTGGGACTTCACCTTCTGAACGGTGATAAACGTTATTTTTGGCTTATAGTCTTCTCCGTCGAAGTCTTTGAGCCGTCCACATGCTCTTCTGATTGCCGTCATCTCTACATGCAAAACCTAACAAAAAGATTTAACGGTATTATTCTATTATGAACGCTAAAAACAAACCAAACAAACCAAACAAACCAAATAAAAAAAATCAATCGATTCCTACCTCAGGAAATTGGCCCTCGCCAACACCGTCCCGCATGTAGATGATTTTTCTCGGTCTTATTCCTTGAGTTTTTTTCTCGAATGTTTGCAGAAATAATAAGATGATGGCTTCCAAATCTTGAATTACTTCTGCAGCACCTTTACCAGCCTTTCTTTGTGCTCGTATGTCCATCATATAAGGCATGCATGTTTTGTCGATACTCCCAGTGACCGAGCAAAATGATGGGACTTCAAAGTCTTGTCCTTTCACCTAATTAAAAATTGACAATCAGTCATATCATCCAATGCTAACAGTGAATTAAATTAGACACGGAACTACGTACTTTAATAGTGGTTCCTGGAGGAGGGTGAGTCACATCTGCTCCAATTATTAGGCAGGGGCATCCAAGCATGTGAAAAACTTTCGCACTAGGGTTTGGTATGACAACATGGTTCACACCTCCAAGTTTGCTGTTTATTTTTAACAATATATTTTGAATAGTAGCGAACTGCCCTTTGAAGACGTTTTGCCCCACCACACACTGGGTTAAAACGGTCTGTTTCCCATTGCCAAACGCCAATTCCGATGCTTGCTTAACATGGGAGTATATTGACGAGAACTTTTTCGGAATGATAACGACAACCAGCTCGCACTTTTTCGAAACAAACTGCTGCTGAAAGATTCTCCGTAATTCGGCCACATTTTTAGTTCCGTCAAACTCTCTAATATTTCTTTCTCGAAAGATGATAGGACGGTTTTCAAATTTGATTCCTTTGGACACAGCATTGTCCATCATTTGTCGGACGAAGTTCCTGAATAACGATATGGTAAACCATGAAACATTGTGAAATGCAACTATCCCACTTAACTAGTCTGCAAAACTTACTCAATATTAGAATCTTGGACTCTGCAGTCGCCAGCCTCAAGCACGCCCCAATTCTGAATAGTCTGGGCGCTTGTGAAAAACTTGAAACTGTGGCTCCAAATATCCCACTGCCCACCATCGGGAACAATGAGAGCTGACCCTTTTCCCTGATTTTCCTACAAAAGTAATAACTTTTAGTCTCTTTGCTACATCCTGGAGTAAAAAATAGTTTTGCTCTATTACATTGGTCCCTTCGCCATACAGCAATCCAGGAGGAGCTAGCACACGAGTCTTGTCCAGCCGTAACATATTATCCGATACACCCACGCCAAATTCCTTGAGAATTTGAGCTTGCAGAGTTTGCCCTTTCATGTTTAGTTTTTTCATCTAACACATATTTCAATTATTATTTTATTTTAGAAAAGCATCTTAATGAGTACAAGAAAAGTAACTTACAGATTCCATAATTTCTTGGTGAAGAACCGACGGATCTTTCTTAGCGATTCCCAACATGCTTCTTGTTTGCTCCTCATCGAGTTTTTTATTATAACTCTGACCTTTCTTTATTGTACAAATCTAAATACGAAAACATACGAACCTAGTGAATAAGATAAAATAACAAAACAGCTTAATCTAATGTTACCTCGGCAGGAACTTTGCTGTCTTTCCGGATGACCAAGCACAGTCCGTCAGGATTTTGCAACCTTACGTTATACTGGGTGGCAAAGTAATCGGCCACTAGGATCATAAGAATATGCAAGAAAACCGATTATAACAACACATTGAGTCGAATCCAAGTACGTCAGATTATTGCTTACCAGAAATCTCCCTATTCATATATAGAAACTTAGTATCCTTTGGAGACGTGTGAAGCACATCAGTGACTGGACCGGAGGAAATCGTATCGCGACCATTTTTCTTTACCGTGTAGGTGATCTTCACGGCTATTTAAAATAAAATTTGAAGATACAAATTCCGCGATATTTTTGATTCAACTAACTTTTGAGCAATCTTCTCAATTGGTCCAAATCCCTGGAGCTCCATTCACTGATCTTTCCGATTGGAGCGCCACGAAATTCTTTTTGGACTGCGTCCACGACACGCAAATCTTGAAGGAAAGCACTGTGTGCGACTAGTAATAAAAAGATGTCAGTGACCATTCTACCTCGATCAAATACGCAAGGTACTTAAATGGTGACTCACTGTCAACATTTAAATATGGCTGCCATCCCATGTGAATATTGGCAGTGATTCCTCTCCATACTTCTATCTTCCAGTCTAAAGGACTCTGACATTTGTCCGGCCACGCTATTAAATTGGATCTCCCCAGTGGCAGGTAGCGGTAGTTAGGAATACTCTTTAGAACAGCGTTGTAAACCATTTCTATCGGAGTTTTCAAGTTGGAAGGGAATCGAAATCCTTTAAAGGTGTTAAAGTTTTGGAGCTGTTCATTAATCCCTCTAGTGTCTATTTCCAGCTGAGACCGTTCAATCTTGACTTTGACGAATCCATCGTCAGTATCTTGTAAGATAGTTTGATCAACTTCTTGCATGTTAATCATATATTCCATGGAAATATTTCCCTCCAACATCTTCGTGGAATACAAGTTGTTGGAAAAGTCAGTCACGACGCCATAGAATTTCATCTGCTCTCTGATCTTTTTCAGTACCACTTCAAGAATAAGCTGGGGCAAAGGCTTCGGCATTTTCTTTGGAGGTTGTCCATCGCCTCCTTCATCACCACCACCACCGCCGCCACCTCCTCCTCCGCTTCCGCCAGGCTTCTGCTTCCCTGCGGGTTTACCCTTTTTCGGATGAACTTCGGTCTTTTTACCTTGATTACCCGCCGGTGGACCACTTGGTCCTCTTTTGACTCGTTCCATGGTGACTTCATAATGGAATATGTCTTTAGGAAGCTTGAAGTTGTTAATCTTAAAATGGTTCACTGATACGGCAATTTCCTGTTGCTTAAGAGTGGGTGTGGGGCCTTCGTATGTTTGAATTATCACTTCTTCTTTTCTGGCAAAGTCGAATTCGAGCCACCCTCTGCCATGCATTCGTAGTAACGTCTGCTGGTCTTTTTCGGAGTTTGAGTAAAACGATACTCCGGGACGAAAAGTCGGGGGACGACCACGAGATCCACTAGAAATGAACAACAATGAAGGGTAAAGCAAACTACATAATATATGCAAGTCCAAAGTCTTACCCTCTTCCTCCTCCCCCCCTATCGCCTCCTCGAAACCCACCTCGGTCTCCACCTCGAAATCCACCCCCACCCCCGCCTCTATCCCCCCCTCGATAGCCACCCCCACCGCCACCTCTGTCACCTCGGAATCCACCCCCACCACCACCTCTGTCACCTCCTCGACCCCCACCGCCACCTCTGTCACCTCCTCGACCCCCA
Organism: Isotomurus maculatus; assembly: GCA_034696585.1. Classification (NCBI taxonomy): domain Eukaryota; kingdom Metazoa; phylum Arthropoda; class Collembola; order Entomobryomorpha; family Isotomidae; genus Isotomurus; species Isotomurus maculatus. The sequence goes on from JAQGAC010000202.1 coordinate 29,164, forward strand.
CCCCCACCTCTGTCGCCTCCTCGGTAGCCACCACCACCCCCACCTCTATCACCTCCACGAAATCCACCCCCGCCTCTGCCGCCAGATGACATGTCGTTTTGACTGTCAAAGGGTTATCGGGGAAAAAACATAAGTTTTAATATAATCCACACACCAAAAAACGAGGTCAGATGGAAAAAACCTTCTGAGAAAATGAACTATTAAAGCTGTTGAGCTGTGACAGCAGGACAAAAATTGAACGATTGAACCTAACCAAAGGAGCTTTCAGTAATCTGATATCTACTATCACAGAATAAACAAAACGTCACCAGTTCGAAGGAATTCGCCGTCAACAATTTTGCCGCCAAATGTCAAAAATGTTTCACTTTGCCCCGAAATCTCAACTCCCGGAGCAAACCTGCCAGCAGCTTTTGGCTTAATTTCTCCTTCTCGGTGAAATCAATAAAATACGCAGAGTGTCCAGCTTAAAACTTAATTCGCTTCCCCTTTCAGTTTCCTAAAAATTCGGTGCGCTTAGTAGATTTCATCTACTTGAAGGTGTTGCTTGTTGACTGCTTCGATTATTGCTAGTTGGAAAGTACTTCCATAATGATTAAGGCCATCCTTGTGTTCAACAATCACGGAAAACCTCGGCTGTCAAAGTTCTACGTGCACATTGTAAGTCTGTTTTAATTTGGTTCGATTTTCGACTTTAATGTAGCTATCAAGGACACTAACAATTGTTTCCATTTTTACTTTGTTTAGAATGAAGAACTGCAGCAACAAATCATTAAGGAAACTTTTCATTTGGTGTCTAAAAGAGACGACAATGTGTGCAATTTTTTAGAGGGAGGAAGGTATTATAATAGTATTTTTATTGCTGTATTAATGACGAATTGAAAATTGGGTTGTGTTGTCAGTAATTAATATTTTAACTCTTACAGCTTAATAGGTGGAGCGGATTACAAACTGATATACAGACATTATGCTACATTGTACTTTGTGTTTTGCGTTGATTCTTCCGAATCCGAGTTAGGGATTCTCGATCTTATCCAGGTGTTTGTGGAAACTCTAGACAAATGTTTTGAGAATGTTTGTGAACTTGATCTCATTTTCCATGTTGATAAGGTGAGAACGGTTATAAATTTACTTTTTTCAAAGTGCCAGCTGAAACTGGGGCCTCATGATCCGAAGGTTTTTCGCTTGATTAGAAAAGGGCCTAAAGGAAGGGTTTCTTTAAGTGATAAACCTGCTGTTTGAAGGGCTATTATTGTAGATTGAGTCTTGTCCAATATTCAATCTACAAGTAGGGCTGTAATTCTTGGACGATAAGCTTTAACTAATTCAACGGTTGAATAAATGTTTGTAGGTTCACTTTATCCTGAACGAACTTGTGATGGGTGGAATGGTGCAAGAGACAAATATGACGGAGATTTTTACTCGCATAGATGAGCAAAACAAACTAGAACGGCAAGAGGTACGTTTATACTTTGTCATGATCCTTTTGATTGCTTTTGGTTCATCAGAAACCAGAGAAAGGCGATTCTAATAGTTTTCGTTTATTTTTAGGCCGGACTTGCAGCGGCTCCAGCTAGAGCAGTTTCAGCAGTCAAGAATATGAATATGAATATTTCTCAACAAATTAAGGATATAAAATTGCCAGATCTTCCTCAGGCTATCAAAGACTTGAAATTTTGATCCGAGCTCAATCGTGATGACTATGTATCTATACCATGTAACTCTGATGACCAATTCGAAAGTTAGCGATGATCGGGTTTCCTTTAGAGTCCGCACATCGAAGACATGATATTATCACTGTATACTATGTAGTAAGGCTTCTGTTTTCCAATTATTCATTCCATTTTCACGAACTGATGAGTGTTTCTACTTTAGCCCTGTCGTTATTTATATCTGTGTCCATTCGTGAAAGAAATTGCCATCACGTATTATGGACAGTCTCTCTTAAAAAATGGGGTTGAACTGTGTGAAATTGTGAATTGTAGGTATATTTTTATCCAGTGCATTTTAAAAATACTAAGGAAGATCTACATGCGAGGACTATCCGCAATATTGTCTTAATATAACTTTTGTTAAGCAGCTTTAAAATAATGCCATGTAAATTCTCGCTATCCTTATACAAAAAGTGTATAAATACAGGTCTATGACCATTGCAAATATTCAGTTCCTTACCGTTCCAGTTTTATTTTAGTAGCATCTTATACAGAAGTTCAATTAGTTTGCCCAAAGTGTAGAGTATGCAGGATCTGATTAATCAGAATATTAATGAACCGGTGATAAGTTGTTCAAACATGAACTTTATTCCACGCATTTTGACTACAAATATTTGTCACGTGTATTTCTGAACTGCGACGAACGCATTATGTTCTGAAAAAAAGGGTAGTAGCAGCAATATGTGGTTCAAACTACTTAAACTGGTAAAATTTTTACAGCAAATAGGATGTGAGTACTTAGGTGACAATCATGGGTAACAATAAAGTGAAACATCACAGGATTATCATTAAAACTATATACATAGACTTATCCGTGTGCCATGTATGGACTAGAAAATACACACTAACATCAAGTACTTCTTAGATATTCTCTGTGAGATTTTTGGGTTTCATTGTCAACGCAATGTCGTGATATTAACAGATGTATAAATCCTTGCTTCTCACTCACTTTTCTCACAATTACTCAAAAATAGCCCTTCACATTAACATCATGATTGTGCATGGAAGAAAATTACAATTAAGTGTATCCATTGATCAACTACGGTGGTTTGAATTGTGACAATATTCAGTTTTTTACATCTCCCAATATTGAATATATTATAGGAGAGATCTTTCCCGTTATAATTATAAAATCTCGTATAAAACAGCATTTTTTAAAATATATCTCGACATTCCTGTCCCTTACAGTGATTGTAACATTTTACACTTCGCACAAGTATAAGCTGCTTGGTTACAAATTAATCTAACACCCTTATGTCAATGTTCACGTTATTTTCAAGCTCTACGTAACAATTTTATTCACGCTTGATTAACATACTTTTAGAATTTTCAAATTGGGAACATCAAGCACTCAATTTTCCAATTATTTTAAAAGAAGCAATTAGACTAGAACAATTCTTCACAAAAATAGCTCAGTTTTGGCTCACAATATTTTACACACAACGATTCTATTCTCAATTCATGCATTCAAAATTTGTTTCTCTCATAATCAAGCAAATTTCCAGCAAATAATATATTAAGTAGATACATCATATTATATCACAATCTGATTAAGCCGAAAACTTGCAAATAAAATTGTACGTTTAGTTCGCTCTCCAGCTTCACACAGTTCTTGGACTTCGGATGTTTGTGGAAAGACTTCCAGTGTAGCAAGTGAAGAATCTCCGCACCAATGAGAAATACACAATCCGGCAGTTTCTTCAGCAGTCTGGCAACTGGAATCATTCTTGTCCAATTCTAAGAAAGTCATTCGGTCTAAAGAGAGAGCTCACCGTTTTTATCTAGTCTCACAATTAAACATTTGTAAAACTCGATTCGGAAGACAAATTGAAAATAAAAATAGTTTATATTCACGTTGCCTGCACCTTCTAAGCTAAAGACTCTGTGTGTGCGAAACTCAGACAGTTGACGTGTTTCGAGTTGACATTATTGGAGTCTGGAAGCATTGGGCGTCTAAGAGGATCCATCAAAATGGAATTAGGAACTTCCGCTTTTTCCATTGCTTCTCTTCTCCTTACAACTTCGTCCCGATTAGCGGCCATCATTTCCAATCTGTTGGAAATGGGTGGTGAGGAATCAATCATAGAACAGGAAGGTCCATTGTGATGAGATGAGGACCCTCCGATTTCTCCAGTCTCTTGTCCCCCTCCTTCCGAAGGTGGAAGACTTTTCTCTCCAATTAACCAGTAAGTAGTCATTTTCGGTTTTCCCTGTAAAAATCCAGCACAAAATTTCCATTAAAAATGCACAAGTTTTCCCCTGTTTACCGACAAGCATGGGTTTAAGAGCAAACTTTAAAATAAATACAAGCTTAAAACTCCATAAAGGTTAATAAAACGAAAAATGAAGTATTCATTCGTAAGTCTCTTCCATAAATAAGTGATACACTTTTTGCTTTCAGACTTTTCCTCGTGGACTTACTTTCATCTCCACTTCGCCTCTTATCTCCAATATAAAAGTCTTAAAGTGGTCGAGTGCCTCTTTAGTTTTCGGACTCACATGTATCATCAGAGCTGCAAACCAAATAAAAGAGTCACTGAATCTACTGGATGTGTCTATGAAATTAATAAGTAACGACTCTGGGAATTGCGACATTCTTCCCAAGCTTTCACTCAGGTTCACTCACTACAACACAATAAAAGATACACACGACGACACAGACTCTCGTACTTTCACCACCATTGTATCTCATATCCACCTGGCTTTCAATTATTTCTTGAAAACACTCAAAGGCACACGGCCATTACGAAGAAGATATTCACAAAGGAAAGGAGATGTAAAGTCTCATAAAGCCCCTTTAACTGCATCTTACTAAAATGTCTCGCAATATATTGCAAGTTTGGACGTAATGATGGAAGAATACTTGAGACGATTTGAGACATTATTTCCTTTCATAAACTGACAGTTGTACGATCACGGAATATTAAGAAATCACACGAATAATGAGCCCTTATAAAGGAGACTTACGAAGTCCATTGCTCTCCATCCTTGAAGCTGTGTTCACAGTGTCACCAAAGAGACAAAATCTTGGCATCTTTTGTCCCACGACTCCAGCACACACAGGACCTGTTTCAAAGCAAAAGTCATCTCTTGTCAAAGTTCGTCTTCAGTGAAAGAATTACCTCTAAGCTCGTCTCTCTCTCTCGCTGTCTAATATTTATTTCATATCACGACGTCCTACGGGGTTCCGAAAGATAGGCGTTTGTACATATTATTGCCACGATAACAAGTTCAGGACGACAGGCTCTCTCACAATATCTCAATGTGGAGTCTCTCCTGTCATTCCGAGTTTTGTGAGTGCAACAAAAGGAAAATGAAAGCAATATTTATGCATGTGACATCTCATATCAACTTTCTCAGAAGAGTCTTCCGTTTCCAAACATTCCAGATAGATGCAAAACTTACTTCTTCTCAACATACAAAAACTACCTGATCGATGAGTTTCCAAGAAAGAATGAGACTTTTCCCACTCAACAATTGTTTCATGCGTGAAACATAAATTGTGTCTGTAGGTACAAGTCCCCTCAACTAACAGGATTCGTCAGTCTTAAACTTATCCTATTCCACTTCTACTTTTACCTATTCCTTCCGAAGGAATTTAAGTAGGAAACTGTGTGAAATATATCTCTTCTGACTCTTCGCCATGAATGGTTCTCTGCGTACAACAACCTTCCACTAAATGAAAACTTACAGTTTCATTAAGAGATTGAGCCAGGCAATCATTACCACTTTATGACTTCATTTTATGCCTTTCAGTTTAAGTGCTCGTGACACGCGAGACTTTCTCTGAAATCTGGATGACTTCTACCTAATTACTTGGTGCAACAGGCATCTAATATGTGTATATATACTCACTCACTCAGTCAGTGATATTCAGGTGTTCTTAAACTTAAAAAGCCACCAGACAAAATGACTAAATCACTCGGATGATAAAAGAAGCAGGTTACGAGAACTCGCAAAAAGTATAAATTGTTGAGCAATCCACATTCTAATTGCATTTTTAGTTCGTTTGTTCGTTGTGCCTGAAGTTAAAGAACTTTCAAGAGTCGACTCAACTACCATACTACCAATAGGCCTTCGTTAAAATTCAGACAGTTTGATTTCTATTGGCGTTTTGATGTCTACAGTTCTACAAATGAAACACAAAAGTACTTTGATTGCTCACAACTCTGAAAGTGGAGGATTAATTGA
>JAQGAC010000203.1:0-34716 GCA_034696585.1 Isotomurus maculatus
ATAGGATCATTGTATAATGAACAGCATCTGCGTATTGGAAATGGATCCTACAAGTACTTCAGCTGCAAGGAGGAAAAGGGGTTACTGCGTGTTCAGTTGAGGTCTCGATTCTCGAAGTCCCAGTCTCATTACGTTTGGATCAAGTTTAAAGAACATGGAAGTGGTCCCAGGGCAATCCGGTCGTATTACTGTGACTGTAAGAGCGGTTCAAGGACGTTGGGTTGCTGCGGTCACGTGGCTGCTGTTATTCGGTACCTGGGAAATGACAGATTTGAACTCCCACCCAACCGAAGGTCATACAGCAGCTACTTTCTCGACGCTGCAGAACAGTTGGCAGAGGAGGAAGATGAAGAAATTCAGCCGATGTCGGAGGGTTCAGATGAAGAAGAAGGGGTTGAAGCTGACGAGGCAGATGAGTCCGAGGAAGAAGTCTCCGAAACTGAGGAAGGTCACAGTTCTGACTCAGATAAGGATGAAGACTGATGTGCAAATTCAATTCACTAAAATTATGTTACCACGTTAAACTGTTCGTTTTCTGTTGTGTCAAGCTTTTAATGTTAATAATGATATTTTACTGTGTTGGTTAATTAATTAACAAATAATTATGTTCGTGTGTATGAATGTCAGCAGGAATCTAATTAATCTTAAATAAGTTATAAAGCAGCAGCTGTAGGACGAACAACATTTTATTATAGAACTAGTTCATCCTACACTAGGTCCCCCAGATTGGCTGGGTTAACAGAGGTCCCCCCTCCCTGAAAAGAAGCCACCCACTTCTCTCCAGGTCACAACCGCTGCAGCCTACTTTGGGTTAATCTGAGACTGGGATTTCCCGGTTTCTCCCATGAGGCACTGGAAGTGGTTGCCTGTGAAGACTGCTGGACTATCAAGGAGTGGAGTCCAAACAGCCTGGTGGGGGCAGCAACCACTTGCTAGGCCACAATGGGAGCTCAGCCTGGATTTCCCTGCTCAGCCCGTGGATGGCTGAAGTTTAGTATGAAATTATTTCTCGTCTGAATTTTTGTAGTGACAGTTGGATTTTTCAAAAAAAAATTTTTACACCCTGCATATAGGTTTCTTTTTTGTGACACTCCGTACATTTATTGTAGTAGAATTTATATTACTGCATCTCATTGGCATTTAAGAGACTTGTTTGCTTGAAACTCCATAATCACCATGCAACAGCATAAAACTACAGTTCTGAAACTTGTGTTCCAGTTCAGAGAATCGCTTGATTTTTCTCAGGCCCAGTGGCTACAATAACTTCGGTTTCCTTCTTTCCAACGGCAAAACTTGAGTTATATTTTGGTCCGAATGCAATCATAAGAGCCTCCAGTTCACCTGCCCAAGTTTTCATTAGACCTGTGAGATAAAGTCCAACTACAGGACCCTTGTTGCCGGAATTAACTTTCAAAATGCTGTTGTATTCATGTTTATGCACAAGAACTGCTCTAGTCAAATTTTTAGTCTCCACCAGATTAGATGCAGAGAGAAACAACTCAAAATCTCGTGTCGTTGTGTTTGACAACAAAGATATCCCTCCTTCAAGAAATTTCATCCTTTCTAGGGAATGCGAACGATGAGTTTTGTTACAAAGGTTGGATTTAAGATTTGGTTTTTTAATTTACCATCACTGAAGCGCGAAAACTGGTGAGCACGTCTAAATCGAGTTGAAAAGAGCGCAATATGTTTTGCAACGTCCTCTGCATTTACATTTTTATGGTCTTCATATCTGTTTGTAAAGGTAAACTCCGCGTCAATTGATCCCTTGTGGTCCCCAAGGCAATTCGGATCTGACATCTAAGCAGTGTTTGTAGTTAGATAATAATTTTGCAGATACGTTGGTTTATTTTCTCACCTGATACGCAGGTACAAACAAAAGAAGGAATACCCACAAGTCTAACATGATACTTTAGCAAGTTGTCCGTTTCCAAGTGCAGAGTGACTCCTAATTTGACGAAGCTTGCAGGGTAACCAACGACTAAAACTCATTTTATTTGCTCTCAGGAGTAAGGCAAGAATTTATAGAGATAAACACGTTTAGATAGGGGTAAGTTTTTGTGGCCAATTACCAGCTTATATCTACAAATAAAGTCCGTTTCACATTTTACAGTATAATTGTGCAAGATTCCGCGACATTGTCCCTTAACGTAAATCAGCAGTTTTGTAGGATGTGAAACGGGTTTTTGGGAAAGATCTCTGTGTTCGCTTCATTGACTTTCTCCAAACAAGCAGAATTATTTGAAGAATCTCTTGAGTATAAAATATTCATGCTATGGTATAAAAATGTTTGCCCTTCTACGTTGCAAACGCTTTTATATTTCTACTTAGGCTGTTAGTAAGTAAGTTAGTAAGTTTAGGCTAGCAAAAATGTTTAATGGAATATTTACAGCAAAAAAGAGGTATTTATTGATACTATTGATACTCGAGACCAATTGCTTTAATTTTCTCCAATAAAAAAGAGCTCATACTGGCGGAAAGGTGACCTCCTTGAATTCCGTTGACCTCAGCTTTCCCCGACAAATCCCCGAAGATGAAGGCATCTCAAGTGCCATAGTTATTTACTAGCAGTGCAAAATTTTGTGATTTGGATGGGCGGTGACAATGAAAGTTTCTTCCCGCCTTCCGTCCTTCGTTTTCTCAGAAGAAAGTGAAGCGAATAAAAAAGGATCTGAGCTTCACCGAATTAAAAAAAATACCAGCTTTATGTGATTGTGTGAAAATTACGAAATATTTACTACTTTATAAACAAATTCCATGGTTTCGGTATCACTTCTTCACCCGACAGTTTCGAGCATTATTTTCTAGTCAATCCAATTACTAACTTAATCAATTCAAAGGGAAATTAATTAATATTCATCAGCCAAAATCTAAGCAGAAAGACGCAATTAATTGGTAATTAGCAAACAAATACTTAAAACGTATAAGAAATCTAATCAATGAACATGTCCTCGCTTAGTATGATAAATATAATTCTGTAAATGATACTCTAATTAGTAGTATTCTTGAGAATTTTCGGACTTTCCTCATTAACATAGTCGTAGTCCAAGTTTAGCGTATAGCAAAAGCATACTTAACTGTTATAGTTACTTAAGGACAGTTAGGCAAGCAGATTTTTATGCATTAATAATTAGAGTATCGTCCGTCAATAAGTGGGTTTTGCGATAATGATATCCACATCTTTGAAGTCCACAAAGCTTGTTGTTGGACAAGGAGTTTCAAATAACGACAGAACTCCCAACTTCGTCTCCTCCGTTACTCCCGATAACGAGAGCGGATTCAGAACCAAATCAACCCCTGGAAAGGAACCCGCCAGCCCGGCATCCTCGCCATCATGGCTTCCCCTTGTTAAGGATACCTTGCATTGGAAAATTTTCTCAACGGAGATTAACCTAGTTGCAAAAAAACAAACCCATTGGAGTAAAAACCACCCTGATCTTTAAAACATTCTCCTTTGCGTGTTCTGTAATCTTCGGCTTGGCTATGCTGCCTTTGTTTTTGCTTTAATAGAATTTACCTCTTTTATTCGCATCTAGATATCCGGAAATTTATCTATGCGGAAAAGCTACCACACGATACATAGTTTCAGAAACATAGCTGCGACAAAACATCGCGAAATAAACATCGCCGTTCCAAGATATCGCTGCATAATAACATCGCAAATTCACAACATAGGTGAAAAATAACATCGCCAATTTATTCATAGTTGTCTCTCGACATTGCGAGAAAGTCAAAATTCAATGAAACTGAATATTCTGAAAATCCGTCAACTTGGGTATCTCTCATTTTCCTGACAGCTATGAAACTTCTTTTTCCTCTTTGCCAATAAATTTGTTCGGAATCCCGCAGTACAATTTATTAATTTGTTAGTGAGGACATTTTCGTAGTGAGAAAGTTCATCTTTTCAGAAATTTGGAAAGATATTGTCGTACAAAGTTACTACCCATCTAGAAGCATATACTCCAACTTTGCAAACGAGTAGCGCTATGTGCACTGCAGGCAGCAGATTACCCTAAAACAACTCTTAACTACGCAACGGTTTTTCCGGCATCATTGAACTAACTGTGCTATTAGAGACAAACCGAACCCTCACGCACCTAAATTATCTCTAATTGTTTTACAACGTGCTGGTTGCATTGTGTAATGCAGAAGCACGTACAATATTATAACGTATTAAAATCCTACACCAAGCAGATTCTCGAAGCCCAGGTGGATGCAGCTTCTGATGATTTCTCTTTGCTTTCTGATAGTGTACAATGATGAATTTTCTAAAATACGAAAAATTCGGAAAGATTAATGCAACTGGTCAATAGTTGTATCAAATTAACGAATTCATGAAAATTCGTTTCTAAGGACTTAATCACTTGTAGAAGGTGACTTAATCATCACAAACGAATTTTGACACCGATTAATGCAATGAAATCGCTTTGCAAGATTGATGCAAAATTTCACGTTTGTAGCTCCAGTAGTTTTTGTGCAATCCTGGACACATCCGGACGGACGCACACCTTACGTACTCCTATAAGCCCAATATTACCTGGGCTAAAATGCAACCGGAGAGTCGGAACTGAATTCTTATTATGCAAATACGGAATAACGTTCCAGCAAAGGGAGTAGGAATGAATTTGGGAGGGAGAGAGAGAATGAACTTAACGAGTGAGGAATGTGGAACTGCTGTTACGGAACTCTGAGTTACATTCACGTTGAACACACACTAAACAGTTGATAGTAATTTAGACCGTGGGAAAAGCTTTCCCCGTTCATTTTCTCAGTTTAAATACCTTTTTTATGTTTTTGGGTATTTGGGTACTTTCATAATTGCTACTGATGAGGTCTGAAATATTGACACATTAACCGCTGGGGAATTATCCCAAGTATTCACATAAATTCCACCAGATCACCTGGAGAAATTTAATCTACTTGTTTTAAGTTCGTTTCAGTCGGGATTTCAGGAGGACCTTTCCAAACATTTAAACCCATCAACCTCATCTCTCTTTTTGCCCCGACTCGTTCCACTTTCATGTGCAACAGTTCGACGGCCACAGATTCATGAGAGGAAGATCAGATAGATCCTTTTCCAATAACCACCAACTTCAGGTATAGTCTCAAACATTAATTAAAAGTGTTTAATTTCACATGTCGCAATGCATTGCCCTTTGATGACACGTCATTTCCTTACCTTCCACACACGCAGGAGCCTCCCAACGGAGTCTGGGGATTCCATAAATATGAAATACGCACAACGATTGAATATCAGTCAGACTTGTGTGCCTCTTGAATTTGTATTAATGATTTTGTTTGTATTAATGACGCCATTATCCCGTCAGTTATCTTATTTAATTAGCGCTGAAATACGTTGCTTTTTCTGGCAGTTTTCTTTTTGCAGGACTTCATGTACTTCAAAAGAGTCGAGCAATAATAATTTTCTTCCCTCCTCAATCTGAAATTGCAAAGCGAAACAAACAATCCAATGAAGAAATTAACCTTTTGGTTATTATCAAGCAATTATTCGATTAAATTGTATTCGTAACTAATTTGATTGATGTTTGGCAAGCATCTATGTGTTTGATCTTCCTAACGAATATTCTGAAACTTGTACCTGTGGAAATCCCATCCTACAAAATGCAATAAAGCATTCCACAAAACTCATTTTCACTTTAACAGTTGAATTATTGAATTCTGTTCCATTATCCGATAATACTGGTGGTGGTTGCGGTTGATGAGTTGATGCAAAAAAGCCACAGACTATTAAAACTGCTGTAAAAAGATTCCATGTGCCATGTGAGCTCATGGATATATTCGCCTTGAGCTTACCATTGCAGCCTTGTTTCATTTATCCCTGTAATTAATTCCTGTTCGTGCTCGTATATTTCTTTCGAGATCTTGTCATCACTAAACAACGAAATCTTGTTTGTACAACCTATTAATTAATCCCACCGTACATAGAAACCATAAAGAGTGTCAACTGTCTGTATTGTAGAGTCACGTACTGACCGTTTTCCATGAGTACGGGTTATTACAGATGAATTTTTGTTTGAGATGAATAAGTTTAAGTGTGTAAACAAAGGGAACAGAATATACTGAAATGTGTAGTATTATGTTAAAAAAGAATATTGATTATTCCCAAACACCTACCTTCATGTTTATGAGTACTGCAGCCACACTGGTGTTTTTTTCTTTTTATTTTATCAGCTCAGGCTATCTAGTCCGTCAAAGATTACCTTCTTTCAAGCAGTGTTGCGTGCAGCCAATAAAATCAAAAGCCATGTTGCGAATAATAAGTCTCCGTACATTTGATAGCTGTGGTAGCTGAGGCACGAACGTAGATTTGTGAATAATATTTGTATCATTCAACGATTTTGTTCCAATAAACTAATGTAACCGCATAGGGAGCCTTAGTGTTTATTTTACCAAGAAAATACTATCATACAAATGTGCGACTTGTTTCATTAACACTGAAGTGCATCATAGTTTATATAGGTTGAAATTGGCAAGACATGTGACGACTCTGCTTCACACACTCTAAACAGCTTTTACATTAAAACTGCAAGAAATATGCGAATACTCAACTCCCGTATTGACCAGTCAATAAATAATTCTAAAAGCAGGATCAGCTGTCTTGAGAAGCATAAAATATACTGATATATTTCAAAAGAGTCATTGACAGAAAAAGCATGTCATCATTTAATATATGAATTCCCAATAATCACACAAAAGTATGTCAGGTATTTCAATTTTTGCTGTTACAGTACAGTAACCGAATAAAATCAGATAGTTAGGGCACGCACCTTCCAAATCTTTGGAAATAACGGAAGTACGGCAAAACGCTGGATCTGCTGCCGTGGTTCAAAGTAGACAACACAGGATGTCAAGAGTCAAATGACGCGGAGGTACCTGTGCTGTGGAGATTTTTTACTAATTGTGATGTAACCCGCAGTTTAAAAAATTTGAATAAATTTTTTGGAATTTGGCTGAAATTATACTGTGCGAAGGATAGTATTCTACATCAGCTCCGATGTTGTCAAAACAAATTAGTATTAATATATCCTTAAGTCTCACTTCGACTTGCGAAATTGATAAGCATACGAAGTCGGTAGTTAAAATAATTTTCAGAAATGGCTTGGAATGGTTTAATACTTTTCAATATTTATTTTACCCATGTATGATGGGAAATAATTTACCTACGCCTATAAACAGGACAGTTAAACATGTTACTCGTTGGGTTGAAATTGACGTGGGACACTCTATTCTGTCAACGTAAAGATGGGTATATTTTCGGTGGAGGCGCTGATGATGGAGATACAAGCTCACTAAAAATTGGGGAGCCGCTGCTTAGATACCTTCCTCCTTTTTGAAGTAGGCCAGAGCCCGTCTGTTTTTGGTGGCCTTGAGGGCCATTCTAAAGATGGGAAACTGGTCATCTTCCCACTTCTGGGCAATTTCAGTGTAGAGTGTCGTCGCCCGCTCCGAATTCGGAAACCGGTCACTTAGCTAAAACCAAGAAAACCATATTGAGTGAACACTGAAATCCAATAAAATTAAATGCGGTGAAGGATGAAGAAAATTACAGTGAACTTACCAAGAAATATTTTTCAGCGTCGTCGATCATTCCACTCTGATGAAGAGTGACGACAAGTAAAGTTGCGACATGGGTGACTTCGACAAGAGCTTTCAGATTGTTGTGGATCCTCCGTTTCCACTTCCGAGCAGAAAGTTCCATCTAAATTTACACAATTTACTTAAGAGAGAGTCCAAAATATACTTAGCCTTCTCAAAGGTCAGGAGCACAATGATGAGGAAGAATATAGTGAGCAGAAGGCCATGTGTGAGCAGTAAATTGACTGCTGAAAACGCGAACGGTGAGTCGGTGATGATTATGATAGCAAACGATGAGGATAATGATAGCAAACAGTATCATATCATAGTTTAGATTAATGTTTTTACTACTTTCTATAGATTATTTTATTGATAGGAATATATATACCTGTGAATGTAGATGTAGAGACCAACTAAAAAAGGGGAGTCCGTTCGTGAATTGAATGGAAAGTATTTACTGAATAAAAGGAAATTATCCAGTTTCTTTCATAGGATTTTTTTGCCTTCAGGATTTAATTTCTACTCAAGTCCGACAAAATAAATTGATATTGCGTAATAATCGTTATCTGCTGATACGCCAAAAAGTCCACAGTGTGGCGCATATTAAATACTGGGAAATTGAGAAGGTGCAAATCTTGGTAAGATTGCAATCAGAAAGCTAACTACAGAGGGTGATTGAAGACTTGCGAAACAGATTCCAATAATTGTTGTCACTTTCAGTTTAGAAGCTACGTTTTTCAAGAATGTACACACCTGTATACTGATAGTTTCTAGTTGGTAGACAAAATCAAATATCATCTAACTTTGGTTGTAAGTGTGTTATGAGCTGTAAGAAACAGAGGTAGTGCGGAACATTTTCCATTGGATTTTAGGGCAGTAATATTGACATTACCACACCGGTATACATAATTTGACACTAGGATTTATTTTATAAGAATATAACTATTAATTAGGTAAAAAGTTTAATTTTATATGCACATTGGTTGAGCAGAATCACTTGTTTAAAAAATTATTAGGGGAGTTTTATTATTGGATTTCCAGCATGCATGTTCTTATTCATAAGACTATTGATTTCCAGAGTGCGTAAGCAAATTTCGGCGATTTCTTTCGAAAACTGAAGTGTTTAACAATAGGTGTGACGCAGTATCGATTTCAAATCAAGCCGCACTTGTGTAAAGACGGCAATTTAATTTAAAACGGCAGCTTTAGTTGCATTTTTGTCTATCAAGTAGTTATTTTCTAGGAAATCAGGTTTACAAAAAATGCAGTTAAATGCTTTAAAAATTTTCTGAGGATGATAGTTCAATTTTCGAATCGCGATTTTAATTATTCTTTTATTTAAACTGCGGAAAAATTGAAGTCGTTTTTTTAAAGGTTTTTCTCAAATTATCCATGTTGGATGGTTTGGTTGCATTTGGTTTTAGAAAATGAGTGATATTGGACCTTAGTACTTAAGTTTCTTAAAATCTGGTTAGGAACCTGCGAAGTATCGCTTTTTGTATTATATCGAACAATCACGATGAATATGCAGGTAGTATCAGCCCTTATGTGACCAGTATATGAGTGTCTCATAAGTCTTGACTCACCCTTGGTATAAGAGATTCTGGACTTACAAAGATAATTTGCGTGCTTAGACACTATAATTGAACAACAAAATACAAACGTAGGGTCTATTTTCAAACGAACTCTATTTGAACCCAGGAGGAAGACTAAGGAATGTTGGCCAAAATTATTTTATTCTATCATAAGACTCACAAGCGATAGACACGATGATACTTCTGCCATAAAAGTCCAGATTTTTGGCTCAATATTTACATAAAATTGTCCATCAAATTCATTTATTACTGACAATACTACATTGAGGCATACTGAGGATCTCTCTTTACCCCTCATTGGGCCAAATTTCAGAAACTTAACTAATCTTAGCTTCTCTCGCACTCAGCGAAACTTAGCATGACGAGGGATCACATATTTTATTAAGTACAAGTGGACAGGTTTTTTACAAATTAATCTCTTTCTGCTTCAACTGCGCCTGCAATTGATCAGATTAAATGCATCTGAGTAAGGACATAAGAAGTTGACTTGTATAATATGACAATCTGCTTAAAAGCAATAGAGAATATGTTTGTCCAGCAGATTCTGCAGTTCAATAATCTTCTTAACTTGATTGTATTCAACCTGAAATTATTGCCAATTAATGAAATATGAGAATAATTTTTTGGAATCCAGGCAATAATATTCGAATCCGTTGGACACGTGCCAAGTACGGCGTACAAGGTGCTATAAATTGCATATTCAAGCCGATTAAGTATTACGTTGCCTAAATCGGTATTAACATATCAATATATAAATGATACCACAGATAATATGTTCCCTCCTGCTGTTCGTTCCGTATTTGTCACACACCCAACCACACAACAACGATCGAAGACTGCAAATAACTTTGTCTTAAATGTCGTTGGAATTTTCGAAAACAAACAAAGGGAAACCCAGGATTTATCAATATGAGATCGTCCGTCTAACACGATCTCATATTGAAAAATCCTGAGGGAAACCCCTTCTTATTCTGGAAGGTTGCACGTATAAAGTGGAGAAAGTTAGGAACGCAGAGGATGAAAGTTTTGTCGTTTGAAATGTCGTGGGAGGTGTCACACTTGATCGAACACTATGACAACCTGACTACTGAGGAGTTCATTAAAAGGATTGTTTATAATATTCAGTTATATTGAATTTTGACTTTCTCGCGATGTTGAGAGACAACTACGAATAAATTGGCGATGTTATTTTTGCCCTATATTTTGAATTTGCGATGTTATTTTGCAGCGATATTTTGAAACGGCGATGTCTATTTTGCGATGTTTTGTCGTAACTATGTTTTTGAAACTATGTATCGTGTGGTACCCCACATATAATAGACCCATTATTACTGCTGCACCCATTTGGTAATTTGTATCAAATCTCAAGAAAAAATATTACTCTTAATGAAATACCTTAATGCATTCACGGCTTCATATATTGTAAGGATTTGTTAGAAAATTAAATGTGAAATGAATAGCAGGGTTAAGTACTAAGTTACATGATACAGTGCAAAAGTATATCGGGTTCTGTGTGATTACTGTAAACTTCAAACCACCCTTTGTTGACGAGAACTTAAGTTAATTTTGATTCATCTAACTTCAACCTGACGAGGAAGTTATGGAACCTGGCAAAATCATGACAACGTAAAGTTTGAATAAACTCGATAACGAAAGTGGGAGTTAAACTTGAGGACCGATAGTGCAACTCCCTTAGAGAGTAGGGTTTACGACAAGAGACGGTAAACTTAATTAGAGTCAGAGCCGGGTAATAATGGTTTCGCGTGGATTCTAAGCTCCTTTTGATTAGGTTTCCGACTGAAGGTTAGACTAATTAATTCAAAATCATTAGAAGCGAAATAAGGAAACCAACTATTATCATAGCAAAATTGACGGAACCGTGCACTCCGCTATAATTAGGATGATAAAGAAATTCTGGAGACTGCTTGGAATTCTTGACAAACGAATTCCATGAAGCCAAAAACAAGTCTGTACTCATCAAGCTGTAATCTGTGTAGCCTTATTAGTATTAATTAGTTGTTCGCTGATCATTAATTTATTTGTTATTTATCAAACTATTGTCCTTGAGTTTGCCTTATTTTGACGAAAAGTTATTTACTTTTAGCCCAGGTGATTTGGTTTATGGAAATGCATAATTTTACTGACCAAAAATACAAAACACCAAATAAGTTAACGTTAAAAGGCAACAAGAAAATTGAGTCACATGATTTTCTGCTTGTAGTCCTACTAAATTTTGCATGTATGTTGTACTTTTGGCTTTAAGCTAAAGTGTAATCATTTTACCAGTATGGGAAATCAAAGACTCCTGAATTATACTTGTGCACTGAGTTATCTGGGATTCTTGGATCTGCTTCGCGTAGGTTTATCATTTCCTTATTCCTTTGGGACAATATTTGTTAATAATAAGCTGCTCAAATCTGGCTGTCACCAAGACGTGAAACTGAAGCCATTGGTTTAATGTGCCAATATAATAAATGTTTCATAACCATTATGAATTAAAATCATAATAGTATATCTCTTTCAATCTGAATCAAGACAATATAATTTGAAATTTCGTAGCATTCTGGTGGAGCAGAACGATTTCTGCATAATAAACAAAGACGAGGTTGAAATGTTAGTTCAGTTACTAACTGAAGAGACACGTTTTCAAACCCAAAACTCATGCTCCGTATACAGGAATCAATCTCTGTTCCCGCATACGAGCGTCTAAGGCGCAGGAGTAGGTTCAAATGGAATTCTTGCGTTTGCAAAAAGAAAAATGTAACGCAAACAGCAATAAAATACCTGTCCTGAAGGAAAGTTTCACATCTTAATTAAAACACAGTCATAATTAATAGATATTATCTGCTATATTTTTACTCAATTATGCTGATGAAGCAAAAAAGTTCGGATTAATACCCCCTTCCTAATTGACCGCAGAGGAAACCGCAATCTATGACACTAATTTCACAATTTTCGGTTTTATTCCTGGAAAAAAAGAGAATTCCTTCATTTGCGTATTTGCTTACCCTATGTTTCCCATTTTTGGAATTGCTCTTCAGGAAAAACAAGAATTCCACACACAAATGATGCTACTGTGGTCGATATTTCTGCTTTGTTTTGTAACTGCGTGTCAGGTAAACAATATGCATTGTAGACAAATTAATATTAACGAATTAAATGCAATTTTTAAGACTGCGGATCCTAATTGCTTGCGGGACAATTTGGGAGCACTCGACGCAGAATTCACATTTAGAAACAGATACGAAAACCATACGGACGTAAATCCTGGTGATTTTACAAATCACGTCTTACTTTTTACAACTCGCTTCAAACGTGCACACCAGTTTACGCACTTCAACGATGGTAAATAAAGACTTAAATTTCTTATTTGTATATTTAAGAACTTTTTCTTATTAGAACACATGGAACTTCTTAAACGTGGGATTTCTCTTCCCCCAGACGCCTCAAAAAACAAATTGGAACTGTTTCTTACTGTGCCAAATTTCCCACCGTCGAATAACTTGACTAGGGCAACAAATGAGTACATCGAAACGTACGATAGCGTAATGAAGGTTAATTCTGGCAAGGAGGGCCCTGTTGTCGGACTATATATAAAAGGTTTAATGAAAACTTGGAATGGGACATTTAAAGCGGTTGAGGCTGCGTTTGGGACAAAACAAAACTCATCTGTTGCAATTGGACAGGCGTTCCTAGATTGCGCAGTATACTTCAAGAACCTTAAAGCACGAAGCTATCTACAGAGGCTGAACTTCATTACTTGCGATATACCTGTGTTGAGTAAACGTTCGGCGGAGGAATCCGCTGATTATGTCATAATGGCTTGCAACAAAATACGTGACGACGCTGTTTCCATTCAAGTCACCGCAACTATCAGATGCAGGGTTGGATATCCTTCTTATGGGGTTTCCCCTAAAGGAGTAGTCGGGACTCTCCTAAATTTTCAGAAATTTTGGTGTAGAATAGTTGATAAGGTAACGCGGGATTCGGCCCACGCTCCAATCATCATGAGATCTGCATTTGATGATACCCCTAAAAATTACAAGGCGAATAGCACTGACTTGAATGCTGGCAAATATTATGGCGGTTGGTGGAGAAGAAGAGTCATAACATCGTACGAAAAGGAGGCATTTATTGAAAAGGTGGAGGAATTGAAAAGCAGTGGGGAAAACCCAAGATGCACCGAAGAGTGCAGTTTCTGCAATTCCAATGACCAGTGTTGCGAAGGAAGGACATGCATCATCGACACTTCCTTCCAGCCTTTTGAAAACGATGTAGAGGCCCACGTCTGCCAGTCAAGCAGCACTAGATGTGCCCCAAGATTTACCGGAACACCCGCAACACGCTCTACTATGGAACTCACTACACGTTCTTCTACGGCACAAAGAAAACAGTCTTCTATAGCACCTACCAAGACACCCAAAGCAAGATCTGTTGAAACCTCTCCTCCAGCCGAAATGACTCCATTTCCAATTACGGAAACAAACACGGAACACCCTATTCTACCCTCATCAAAGCAAAATTACGAAACCACGTCATTGGGATCTGGACAGTCGGTCGTCGTGACTTTCAACAGGGTACTCATGTTCATCGTAAGCATTATCACTTTTCTTATCTTTCATCTTGATTTTCCATTGTGAGAAACTATTCAGTAAGTCAGCACATCATGACCTGGAGTTACTTGATTGTTTTCCACCCCATTCCAGAATTATCTTGTAGTAATTTAGTGTAGTATAAAAGATATGCTTGCTGAGTTGGAATCGGTAATAATATGATAATAATACTTGGATATTTTACTATTTCCTTAATTCGTATAAATGCACTGGTCGTGCGTGGGAAATTTACGTAATTTTCAAATATTTGCTACATGTTTTTTATGTATAACATTACACGGTTATCTAGTAGATATGTGACGATAGAAATATTGGTTCCAACAGCTTCCAAATATAAGGGTGACTTTTGTTTTTTAACATAAATGACTTCCTATCTTGTTATTATAATTCTGGTGCCTTTCCTACCATTGTCAAATAAAAACTTCGGTTCCTTCTTCCTCGTAAATTTGTTGAAGTCTACACAAGCAAATTATTATTGTTTACACTTGCTTCACTGACCTCAGCTTCAGTCGATCAGTTGTGTGTTATGGAGAAAGTAAATTTCAATTAGGTTAGGTTACCTAACCTAACTATTGCCAGGAGGTACGAGAAAACTTGAAAAAGCTGAACAATTAAATATATTCGTCGTTGGGACGTACATCTGGCTTAGAAGTCGAGAGTCTCTTCGTGCAATATGCAAACCGGAAAATATTAAGTTTTTTTCACTTAAGAAGTAAAACATAATGGTATAGCAACGGCGCACGTATGATTCGTCTAACAAGATTCAGCTCCAAATAAGACGGCTAAAAAAGCGAAAAGTGTCAAACACACAAATTAAATTACAGTATTTTGCATAAATACTTCTTTATTTTGATATGATTTTCCTTGATTGTGTGTTTTATACGTCGTATTTGAACATAAATTAGGTAAAAAATTTAACGATATTATTTGTATATGTTGAATACAAGAGTACACGTTTGAAGACTAAACTTTTGTAAAATTAGCCATTTGTGTGAAAAAAGTCCCAAAATAATCGGTGCAGCAAAATATTGACGATTATATTTTCCGAACTGAATTTGTTTTCGTCTGGAACGTCCTTTTGCTAATCTTACGTGTCGGAGTTAAGCCGAATACGAAGCCCAGTAGCACTCATGTGTGATTAACGTGTTGCTTTTGTAAATAGCTACTGCACATCTAAAGTGCGTTTGCGTGCCGTGGCATCTACATTGAATTCAATATAGTTAGATACATTTATTACGTTTGACTAATTATCTAATGAGGTTCAAATATTATTTATTTTAGGTTACACTTTCAGAAAGGGATGTTTATTAGTCTAAGTCTATGTTGAACCATTTGGCTAGCTGTATTGGGTAACAGGTCAAGCATATCGAATCAAATAGAAAATTGGTAGTATGCATTCCTACGAGACAAACATTTATGATTTGAAAAAGGAGTAATACGTTTCAATTCATTGATACTTGCAATATTTTAAATGCATTTATTGCCACCTACGATATGCGGCCAGTTCGATAATATCCGATCCTACAAGAACCCCAAATAGTTCCGATGATCTTCACATTCTGTTCTTGTCAAACTCTATACAAATGTTAAGAAAATAATTATTATTTCGTGCTTGCCATAGAACTGAACTATAATCGAGAAAGGTATAATGTTATAAGGTATATTATTACTTTATTGATCACTTATTTGTCAATGTTCTTCAATTCATTTTTTTGTTATTGTTCTACACACTTTAACTAAATTGAGGTATTTTGGGACCAATATAAAACGCAACAAATGCTTACAATCATCCTACCTGTGGCCTTTCTGTTCCCCAATTGCAAAGAATATAACAACATCTGTTGGGGATATAATATACAGCATTTTTGTAAAAAATTTACAGATAATTAGTTGCAAATTGATTCTTTGGTTACATTTAAAAACACGTGATCGAAGCTGAAACTAAAAATCACGTAATTTCACGAATTCAATTAAAATGTCATTTGCTCGAACCGAGTTATAAAGTTCTTGATTGGCCTAGCTCTAGGTAGCTGTAAATATTATGTTTTGATGTTTCATTTAATTTTTTTATTGGTTTTAATGGGAGTGTTTTTTCCAATTGAAAATAAATATGTTACTAAACTCAAAAAACCTTGCAATCTATTTTATTACAAAATAAGTAATTCATTTCAATTTGTATTTTTCTTCTAAAATTCAACAAGTATCATTTAAATTTCTAATCAACCTTTCATTTTTTCAGCTCTAAGGGGAGTGTGGTTCGTTTTTGGATTCCATTGAAGTTAACCATGCTACAAAACCATTGATTTTAATATTTTTTAGTGTTGCTTAATGTGGAATGATAACAATTTCTGTTTATAAAATTTACTAATCTACGCTTAAAATATTGTTCAGTATAACTAGTACACGAGTACAACGTAGTATGGTTGTCAATTAAATTAACAAGCTTCAGAGTACACAGTACAGTGTAAGCACACATAATTTACTTACGATGACAAAAACTTCAATAAAGTATTGTGATTCCCTGGATTTAGAAACCAACCAGATAGGCCATTGAAATGAAGTAAGATCAGAAAGTATTGATTAGAACAATTTCTAAATTGCCTATAAACTAAAAATTCAAGTCGCTTAAAATTTTGAAAACATTACTTTTTATTCGAAATATTTTTTCAAGGCTGTAAAGACTGTTACGGATCAATATGGGCCGTCGATTTGTCTAGAATTCCGTTGCTGCTCATATTAGTATTCTGCAATACCACCTTGGAATTCAACGAAACTTTATTTACAAATATCTTTAAATACAAACACACGAAAATTATAAATTACCTGCTTAACAGTTCTCCTCATCCTCTTTGTTATCACAATCAATTTGGCTACCGCAAATGTAATTGTCATCGAGGCATTTGGAGGACTCTGGACACCAGGACTCTCCTTCACCACATGTGATTGAGTCATTACAGGCTTCTTCATCTTCATTGCCACCACAGTCGTTATCTCCGTCACACACAAGCAGGTTAAGAATGCATCTGGACGAACTAGGGCACCAAAACCTCCCGTCCACGGTGCAATTTGATATGTTGCAATTAAACTCATCTTCGTTGCTACCGCAGTCGTTGTTTCCATCACATATAGTCCCACTTGGTACACACTTGGATGAAGCATGACACCTGAATTCTTGTTCACTGCATGGGACTGAATTATTGCAGTTGATCTCATCGTCATTGTTACCACAGTCGTTGTCTCCATCACAAATAAATTGAGTGGGAATGCATTTGTATGAACTGGGACACCAAAATTTTTCACCTGAAGTGCAGTTTGACTTACTGCAATTGATCTCATCTTCATTGTTACCGCAATCAATTTTTCCATCACAAACAAGTCGATCTGGAATGCACTTAGAGAAACTTGGGCACCACAATCTTCCACCAACAGTGCAATTTGAAATAGCGCAGTTGAATTCATCTTCTCTGCCTGGGCAGTCATTGTCTCCGTCACACAAAAACATGTTAGGTATACATTTGCGTAAATTCGGGCATTTGAATTCTCCTTCGTTGCACAGAGTTGCGTTAGTGCAATGTGACTCATCTTCTGACAAGCCACAATCATTGTTTCCATCGCAAAGTAGACTGCTAGGGATGCATTTGGATGTAACTGTGCATTTGAAATCCCCTTCATTACAACTTTTAGGTGAATTGTTACAGTTGACTTCATCTTCAATGTTTTCACAATTGACGGTTCCATCACAAACAAGCTTGCTTTGTATACATTTGGACGAACGGGAACACCAGAATCTTCCGTCCAAAGTGCAATTTGAACTACTGCAGTTCAACTCATCTTGATTGTTTCCACAGTCGTTATCTCCATCGCATACGGATAGGCTTGATATGCATTTGGAGGAACTTGGGCACCAGAATCTTCCACCAACTGTGCAATTTGATATGTTGCAATTAAACTCATCTTCTTTGCTGTCACAATCATTGTCGCCATCGCAAACGTAACGGCTGGGAATGCACTTGGATGAACTAGGGCATTGGAACTGTTCGTTGCTGCACTCTTCTTTAGTGAAGCTAAGAAAAGGATAAAACAGCATTCAGAAATATACGAGAGTTTTTAAAAAAATAATTTGAGGTTTTATTTACTTTTTCAAATGAACCTGTGTTACCCATACGATCCATAATCCGTGTTGCCCAATGTCTGTATAAATTCTCGGTTTGTGGTTATTACATTTCCCAAGTGGCCCTCCAACAGCTACTCCGAGTAAGACATTGCGTAGAGATCTTTTAATTGATAGTGGGCCACCCGTGTCTCCTATGAAATAAATTGAATATATTACTTAGCTCATGGAAACTTGGAGTAGTACTAAAGCTGGGATAGAATGTGACAAAGAACAAAAATTGGAGAGTATAACTTACCTACACACGCGTTTGTTCCAGTTTGGTTTACGCAGATAAAATTATTTGAATCTTTTTCGTCTCTATTCAATATACGGGCGCATTTAGCATTGAGAAGTGTTGGGAGACTTGAAACTCTGAGGTTATCTTCATTAAACTGGTTTCCATTGGACCTTCCCCATCCAGAAATAATTGCATTGTCCTCATTATCTTGTGGAACAAGTGGTATTCCACTGGCAGCCACATGGCTGTTCAAAGTCAACCCTGTTGAAAGAACGGCAACAGCAAGGTCGTTTTCAAAAGGATTTACACTTGAATTAAAACCCTTGTGAATGTGGACAAAGGCCAGAGGAATTCTCTGCTCGTATCCGTCTTCGTTTGACAAACTTTGGTCTCCTGCTACTACACTCAAACTAGAAACGTTTCTTCCTGCAAGACAGTGAGCTGCCGTGAGAATTATAATGTGCGATAAGATGGTAGCTCCGCACAGAACCTCATTTGTTCCAGAATGGGCGATGTACGCTTGGAATGGAACATCCACTATAGACATGTTCAAACGACCTGTGGTGTTTAAGTCCCATGTGTGAACAACAGGTGAGACACCCTGAAAGGCACTCATTCTGTGTTAAAATTCACAGGTATTCCAATAGAATCACAAAAATATGCTCACAGACTAACACAGATGAAACAATAAACTATGCCAAAAATACACTTAGCATTCCATGGTAGGCGAATATTAACTGTTATGAACATGAGATAAAATGTGTATTTATTTCCCCTTCGAGGATTATTACTTTTGAGATGTTAAGTATTATAGTTATCTGGTTATTGCAAAAAGACAGCTTAGTTTGCACATGAGTTTAGAGTAAGTCAAGTCTGTATGGTTGTACCAAGTCCAGAGATAAAGAAGGAAGACAGAGGATTAATTAAATTAATATTGGCCTGTATGGAATGAACTAAGCTTTTCATCTGCTTATCTTCTTTTTTTACTCTGCACATTAAGCAAGTCCCAATAGTTGTGCAAGAATAGACTAAATTCTTGTCTCAAGCCATTAAAACAGAGCATGCAAATGTATGACACAAGTACAAGCTTGAGCCATAACCCAAAGAATCAGTTACTTACACTTCCCAACGGTATAAATTCAACTCATTCCTTATTAAGCAAACGTCAACGTTTCAGAATTCATAATACACACGGTAGATGTAATCTGGCTTTAAGAAGTTCCTGAGATTTGAGTTATTAATTCCTTATACCATTGGATTGCAGAATTTAATTTGGGATTCCTGCGAAAGCTTCAATAAAATTCATTTTGCAAAGATAGAATCAAATCTAAAAACGTAATTGATTTTTTGTATTTCAAACATAGAATAGAAAAACATGAACGGAAATGTAGGCCTGGATTTCTTCCATACCTTCACTCCCACATTAATCACCCGATTGCAATTACTTGAATAATGATTCGACGGAAGGATGCTGGACGAACCTACTCAGAAAATTCCTACTTCTACTCGAAGCCTTCGATAGAAATAAAACAGGTTGATTGTCATTTTACTAAAAGCATTCCCTGAAGGAATAAGTTTAACTTGATTTGACATGTTACATCTGACTTCATATCATTTCTCTTTATGGTAATTCAAGTTCATTGGATTTTGTTGTAGATAATTATTCTAGACTTTACAAACCTTGTTCGGACACTGAACACGTGCCAGTTTAAGTCCAAATTATTTACTGGAAGTTCAAATCGTCCTTGGAAGCTACTTCGATTTACTGCTATTTTTGCACTCAGAGTTGTAATTATGAATATTTTCGTAACAAATCTACTTACGGATCGAAAAGTAAAGGAAATGAAATTTTGGAATTGAAAGTAAAGGAATCGGAAGTTAAGAGGACATTAATGTACGGTGGAATGAAAAGTAATAGAATTCCAAGTCAAGGAGTTCAAAGTAAAATATGAAATCACTGAACAAGGAAAGGTAATTTAAATCAGCACAAAATTAACTAATGCGACTAGGTCTGTGTAATGAGCTACTTCATAAAGTCGAAAATTGTAACATTATTGAATATCTCTACAGCACGTTTAAGCGTATTCTTAATTCTAACATCCCTACTTTTTGGGTACCGCGTATTATTAAAATTAGTCAGTGGACTTTCTTGAAGCAAAGTTTGCAGGAAATTAGAAGTACAATGATGAAACTTTGACTTTAGGGTTTGTTAGTTCTTTAATTTGTACTGCATGATTTACGGGTTGTAATGTACTTTGCCTATTCACTGAACTGATTACAGATTACACTGATGCTAAATTGGATAAAATTTTACACAGAACACTATTTTTTATCATAAATATATTCCATGTGCCAATGTTTTATGAATACGCAGCACCACCTGAGCTATTTCATATTTTACTTTGAACTCCATTACTTTGGATTCCACTACTTGTTATTCCACCGTACTTTGAACTCCTCCTAGCTTATGATTCCTTTACTTTCAATTCCTTACTTTCAATTCCTGTTTTCAATTGCTTTACTTTTTTTCGAACCGGCTCCCTTCAACAACAGGTTTCATATTCTCCCCCTCCTAAAGGTTTTTCTTCATCTGCACAAGTGTTTAAAAGTGTCAGTTCAAAATCAAATTGAATTTTAGATGCATTCACGCATGAACTAATCTATTACAGAGTTGGAAATCCTGTTTGCTGATTTCCATCGTCATGTCATATGGTAAGTTCTCGATCAGAGTCTGGGCATCTAATTTTTTGTTTATGTCAGATTCTGGGGAAGAACTTGAGCCGTTAAAGAAATGACAAACTTCGCTTTGCGTCACGACTATCTGGCGCTTGTTCATCTGCAACAGGCAAACAGTTTCATTCCTGAATATTGTGGTATGAATTAAACTACATTTAACTCCCTAGTTGTAGTGGTAAAGTACGATGGGTCTAACAAACTATGATAGTCTTTTGTATAGGTTGGATACACAAATCGCATCAGCGTATTAGTAACTCGGAAGGAACTGAACGTCCGCCTGCAATGGGATGTACCCAAAACATTCTAACCCCCGTAACTGAAACAAAATATTTGAATATTTGTTTAAGCTGACCCGGTAGATTCAAAGTGCAGCGACTCCTACCATGGTGAATGCGGTAGACGTAACTAAAACTATGAAAGGGGTGGCGATGATTAACGTCGCAGTTTCGGAAGTGGTGGAATTCGAAGAAGGAGACGCCGGGATCTCAGAAATACTTGGTGACACGGCTGAATTTGTAGTTGACGAAATTATAGTTGGTTGTAGTTGTCGTTATCCAGTAGACGGGGTGACGAGGGCCACAGGTTGTGTCAACTGGCTCACAAGCAAGTCGTGGAGTTCCTCCTTCGTACGGCTGGTATGAATAGTCTGTGATACAATTTCTTCCCTCGCAATATTCCTCAGAATTACTGCACAGGCCGCATGCTTTGGTACAGTTTCCAAATTCTTTGCCTCCTTCCATTTCTTCAACTTTTTTCAAAAATCTCTTCGTAAGAAGTCGTGTCTCTCCTCCTCCACCAACCACGATGAAAAATCCACTTGTGCTGAAGTGGGTCTTCATCTTCGTAGTTTTCAATGGTTAAATCGAACGCTTACCGCATTAGAATTTTCGGATGAGATTTGTCCCTAACAATTTCCTGTACTATTCTGCACCAGAATCTCTGGAATCCAGATAAGGATCCTACCAACCCGTTGGGTAACGTACCGTAGGTAGGGAAAGGTAATGAACAAGTCATTTCCGCTGTTAAATTTTTCAAGTGTATACTGTCACGAACTCGGTCACAAGTACTAATAGCTTCATCAGCAGATTCCTCAGGGGTAGATTTTGGCGTCGGATATATTACGAAACTTATGAAGTCAATCCTTTGCAGGAAATTTTGCACGCCTCAGAACTAAATCCATTTTTGCAATTTTCATACTGAAATCCTACTGAAAAAGATGAGTCAAGTTTTGATCCAAAAACTGACACCACAGCTTCAAACTCCTCCTCGTCGGTTTTCAGGGCATAAGGTAAATAAAGTCCCACAAAAGGAGAATTCTTCACGACTTCCAAGTATTCCTTGTAAATAGTGATCACTTCGTTCAAATCTGGTTCGCTCGAAACAACTCTCACACTTATGTACACCTGAATACTCTTCAATGAAATATTGGTGCAAAGGTAGACTCCTTCACCAAAGGACAATAATCCATCTACAAAAACGTACGTTAAGTATTTCCCAACGAAATTTTGAACCATTGGAAGTTGCAGTTTACCTACTGTTAGCCTTCAAAGTTGGTGGGCATGCTCAAACCACGTTGAGAAAAGCGTGAGATGTTTCACAACATCTGAGACGGTATAATGACCAATCCTCTCGAATTTGTTCAAAAAAACGAGTTCTGCATCGAGAATTCCAGGGTGATGCCGAAGGTAATTGGGGTCCGATACCTGCGGTTTGAAATTCAAATTAGATTTCACCATTACCGTCACTTACATGATTCTTTCTGGAACAACCTGTAAGGAAGAAGCAAAGAAGACGGGCAGGATCACCAAGGCAAACATTATCGTGATACCGAAATTCAGTTCCAAGTAAAATCAAAATTATCTCGAACTGACCTCCACGGAAATCAAGCAAATTCTAGTTGAACGCAGAGCCACTTGCTATTATAAGGACTAAATTGTTATAATAGGATATTCTGCGGTTTCTGCGGTCAATGAATTAAAATCATCTATAAAATTGATATTAATTTTCAGCCCATGCAATTCAGGGTTACAGGAGCGCCTGCCCATCTTTCGTCCCAGACAGATGCGTCTTAAACTTTACAAATACACGCTTCTAGTTGTTTTGGCGTTTTTACAAAGAAGACTCCTTTCCATTAATTTGAAACACAACTTTGCTGGGATAAATACGTCACTTGTGACAGTGCCAGGTTTTGAAGAAGCAGAATTGTCAGATTTAATAATTGATTTACCCAGAAATAATAAAAGTGAAGTAGCAAATCCAATCAAGCACATTTTTTGCACAAATGCTACATTAATAGTCATTGTACAGGGTGAGTGTGCTCATCATTACAGCAAAATGAATTCCTATTTTATCGTATGACAATGCTAATTCAGACCATCTGTTTTACTACTGACTGCTGAATCCGGAACTTCTGACCTAGCACATCCAATTAACTAATGAACACCACGTTCCTGTGACAGCTTTTAGAAGCAGTAAGGAAGTCATATTGTCCTTCGCTTATGTGAAATTCTTCAACTCTGGCTAAAATGACTGATAGTTGAGTGAATAAGTGTTTGTGCCTCCTGAATATTCATTGTTTTATTGGAATTTTGAGCATGAAAAACAATTGGAAAACTAAAAAAAGCAATTTCAACCAACTAACTGTAACTCGTATTCATCGCTAGAATCATATTTTAAGCTCTGACTAGTGAATTATGGAGAATTCACACCGCATTTAAAACTTTGGGGTTTCATGACAAAATTTAGATTATCTGAAAGGAGATTGCCCATTTATTTATCTTCTTCTACATTTTTAGTAAATTAGCAATTCAATGTTTCAGTTTAGTTTTGAACTTGCATTGTGGTGGTCCCGCAAGTAATGCATGGATAATAAATTCAATCAAAATAAATAAATTACAGTTAACTAGAAATAGAGCGCTCTTCTTCTTTCCGTAAGATTTATTACGTCAGGTTTAGTATTTGAAATTTCATTTGGGTTTTTCATAAACCACAGCGAATATCGAACTAAACTTAAAAGCGTATGCCAAGCAGAGACTCGTATCCAAGGTGATTTTATAAACAGACAGCATAACTTTTAAAACAAACAAGCTTTACAACCTTCGTGATTTCCCGGATTCATACTGAAGCTTATTGCGAACCAACAATAACAACTAAAAATTTCCTCGATTAACCTAAAGGCTTACCCTAAAACAATTGACAAAATTTGAGGAGTGGGTTTGGACCAAATAGTTCGTATGTACCAAATTAAGTTTTACAGAATCATGTTACCAGGGTCATTTAGTTGGATTTACTCACCTAATTTCCATGGTCTTATGAAGCCAAAGTAAACGCCATCAATTCTGCATTGGATTAGAAACAAAACACCACTTCTGAGAACACACGTCAGGAATTCGTAAATTCACAAGGTTTACGTAGTAAAATGTATTTGTATTTGTGCGAACTAGACACCCTGATATCAGGCAAGTTAAGTCTGTCGCTTCCTCTAGAGAACGGCAAATCTAGGGGGATCTCTAGTGGCACCCTTATCCGTAGGGACGAAGCCATTAAACCCTTTACTTTGGATGCTAGAGATACCTACCCCGCCTCGTACTAACATCGAGCCGAGTAGGATTAGCTGAGACTGTCGGCGGGTACCGGGATTCAAACCACATACCTGCTAGCCACCAGGCGTAAGCCCTAGCCCCAACACCACGACAGCTTAGCTTGTACTAGAATTGTTATCGTATGCACTGTAGTGTATATAAATAAAAGGTCACTAGTCAGAGTGGTCGATAGTGCATATAATAATGTATTTATTACGGAGACAGAATGATGTGTACAGCTGGACTCTCTACTCAATACTCCCTGTCCCAACTCCACTGTACACTCAATATATATCGTAGGCAATGGCGTCACAGAAGGTCATTGCTTTTCACGTTCCATGACAAGAATATTGGCCCTTTTTAATTTGCAAATAACTTTCAACTTTTTAAGCCATCTTGAAAATAACTGTAATAATGGTAATCTAAAGTAATAAATGTAATAATGGTAATACAAATTACGGGATTAGAATCAATGAAAATTAATGAAAATCCTTCTAACAAGATTTAAAGCTGATGACAAAAAATGAGTTCCTTTTAATTGTGAATCAGTATTATGGTAGCATTCAAAACCTCAGAGCATCAAACCTTTTAAAATAGCAAAGGCAGACTTCGACCATTTTGATACTTAATCTGAATTC
Source organism: Isotomurus maculatus (assembly GCA_034696585.1). Lineage (NCBI taxonomy): Eukaryota > Metazoa > Arthropoda > Collembola > Entomobryomorpha > Isotomidae > Isotomurus > Isotomurus maculatus. Next base: position 25,151 of record JAQGAC010000203.1, read on the forward strand.
AAACGAAGGAAACATGGTAAATACTGTACGCATAATGAGCGTAGATTACTGTTTTTAAATCTTTTGCCTGCGTAGCGTGCTTCTAGTCAATCAGAATCTTTATTCTGACTGACTAGACGCACTCTGTATTTTTGCAGGATTTACAGTTCATGTATTATATTGAGTAAATATATTTTGCCTGTTAAACAGCCGCAACGTTCTAATATGGGGGAATTCCATCCATTCCGGGTTAAAGCAGTGAAATAATCACCGAACTGACCAGTTTTGTATTGGCTGTGAAGATTTCAAAGTGCAAACACTGTTGCATTCCCCATCACACTTGGGTATTGAATAGAAATCGTGTCACCAACAAGGTAAATTCCTTCATTGTAGAAATGAGGGAGTTCATTTCACGATTAAAATTATTCGCCTTGCAAAAACCTCAAAGAAATATCAGCATAAAGTAGTAATCAATCATTCTAGTTTAATTGCGGTCATGCTCTCATCCGGAAAACGAATCATGCATTCGTCAGCTTGTTTTTAATCTGTAAAATGCACTAACCTCTCTTTTACATAATGTAACTAAGTATATAAACAAGAGGTAAAATACAACTGTTCCTTTCGGGGGTTAAAGTAAAAAGGCCTACAAATTGACACTGAAGAACTGTAATTGCTAAAGGGCCTACTCAAATATTCAATTAAACATTGCCAGGCACAACGTTGATTAAGACAGGTAATAGGTAAAAACCTTAATTGCTCAAAAACCAGAACATCGACTATGACATGTAGATTGGTATTGAAGCATTTGTGATTGGAACATCTATAAAACACTTAATGTCTGTCTGTCACAGGATATTTCTTCGGGATTATCATAACCCTGTGACTACCGAGAATAGAAGTGGTTAGTGACAGAATCTGAAGACGAAATTGAACCCTCTAAACGTTAACACGTATTATATGAGAAAAAAACCTGGACTGGGTTTGTCATTTCGGAAACTCAGTATGACTCCTAAATGTACTTGTAAACCGGACAGGCAGCATAGTTATTCCAAGATGAATTTCAAACTTCATGATACCGTGCAAAGCTTCACATGATAATATTAATTGAGCTACAAAAACATTAAAGAGGGTATGCCCTTCTGCAAATCTGCTCGACCGCAATTCCAAACGGATGTCCGGCGAAGATTTTACATTTTGCATACGGTTTTTACATACAGTTTTCGAGATATACGTCTCATCCTCCTCGGCACAACCAACGACTGCTGGACCACGCTGCGAACATTCAAGCTTTTTAGATATGATTTTAGTTAATATAATTTTCTGGATAATTTCATTAATATTCGCACCAACCTACCAGGTAAGAATTATTGTTCAAGTCGAAAAGACTAATTTCCACAATAATGAAATCATAGATATCGGATCCCAACTGCCTTCGAACCAACATCCGAGTTCTGGATGCGGAGTTCACCTTCTATAACGGATACGAATTTGAGTATACAGCGACGGAAGAAGACGTTGCAAAACATGCCGCACTTTTTTCAACAAGATTCAATCAAGGTCACGAACTCGGAGGATTATACCTGGGTACTTGACATAAAACACTCCGTCAGAATACCTGCTTTTAACTTATCTCTAATTTGTCCTTAGAAATGCTTAAAACAATTGCAAATGGTGTGTCCTTGTTCACAAAATCCTCCAAAACAGACTTGAAGATTTTCATTAGAGGGACTCAATCATTCTTGAAGGGAATGGACTTGCAAAGAATGATTATTATGTACAAAAAAGATTACGAAGTCATCAAAAAGACAAATCAGGGCAATGCAGGCCTTGTTGTCGGTCTTTATTCTCCAAACGGCGATGTAACATCTTATGAAATTGATTTGATCGCTATCACAACTGTGTTCGGTTCAAAAGAAAGCGCTACTTTGCAATCAGGACATGCATTTTTATACTGTTACAAAGTCTTTAGGAAGCACGACGCTCTTGAGTACTTGCAGAGATTGCATTTTATGAGTTGCCGTGTCGACCCAACGATAAAGAATTCGCCAGAAGAATCTGCTGACGACGTCATAAATGCATGCGATAACCTCCGCGATAATGCAACCTCCCTCAACATTACTGCAAAAGTAATGTGTTCAGTAGGCTATCCTACCTATGGTATGTCTTCGAAAGGAATTTTGGGCTCCATATCAGATTTCCAAAGGTTCTGGTGCAGAATTGTAAGTAAAGTAAAGAACGACTCAACCCACGCTAAAATCATCATGCGGTCGGCTTTCGATAACCCTCCGGTTGATTACAAGGATGTAAGCACAAATCTGCATGATGCCATTTACCACGAAGGTTGGTGGAGAAGAAGACACACAACTTCATACGGGGCGGATGCGTTTTTGGAGAAGGTAGAAGAATTGGAAGGTGGGACAGAACCAGGAAACTGCACAGCGCAGTGTAACTACTGTGATTTCGAAGAGGAATGCTGCGATGGACAATTTTGTTACACTGACCACGCCTTCCAACCATACGAAAAAAGAGAGACGCCTCCACGAGTCTGCATGAACCAAGACACACACTGTGCTCCAAGACACATGAAGCCCAAGAAAAATAAATCTGTTCCTTTACGTTCAGCTGGGTTTCCGACAAGAGTAATGAAACCTGCAGTAAATTTGTCGTCCCCTACATCATCTCCACCAATCACAGAAGGATATTACGTCACCCCTTTAACATTTACAGCATTCATCATTTCAATACTCCTTCTTATTTTCTTCAGTTTCGTAGGAATTTTCATTTATCGTGTAAGGCATTCAATTCCAATGACCACGGGGATCCCACTACTCCAAATGCTTTTTTTATTTTCAGAGAAATAAAGCAATCAATGTCTTCACTGCACAGGAACTGAGCAATTTCTTCGTTGGATCATCGTCCTTTTCTACGCAGGGGGACCTAGCAGGTCAAGAGGAAGCCCATATGTTTGTTGACAACCTCCCCTATGACGCCAATCTAGAGATTTCCAAACACGCCTTCGAGATATGTAAGAAGATGTTACGTACATTTTTGGTTTGTATTTAAATGATCGAAAACTTTTATTAGCGGAAGATACAATTTTGGGTTGCGGAGCATTTGGAGTTGTGATGAAAGGTCGCGTGGGGAGTGAAGAGGTCGCTGTTAAGACGACGCTTCCCGGTGTTGATAAGACATACATCAAGGCTCTTCTCTTTGAACTGAAGATCCTCAACTACCTAGGACCGCATGAAAATATCGTGAACCTTGTGGGGGCTCACACCTCCCAGCTCAACTATGGTTAAACAATCTGATTCCCCACAAGCCCAATATACATAAATTTAATGTTCTGAATGAGCTTTTAATGTTTGCTCCAGGAAAAATGTATCTGTTCTTGGAAATGTGTCCATTGGGGAATTTATTGAACTTCCTCCGAGGTCAAAGGGACAAGTTTCTGTAAGCGACAAAAATCATTACCTCTATTCACGGAATTGAGACATCCTACTTTTCTAATGTGTACCAGAGTTTCTTCCAAGATGTGTGCGCCAGGAAATGCAGCAGAAAATACCGACTACAGGTTGACGTGCAGAGATCTTCTACAATGGTCAGTTCAGATTGCAAGCGCGGTGGAACACTTAGCCAACAGAAATGTAACAATAATTTTATCGGTAACTTGACGTCAAGCATCAATGTACCTGATTCACTTCTAGATTATCCATGCGGATATCGCCGTTAGAAATATCCTCGTATTCTCACAGGATAAAGTTAAGCTTGCCGATTTTGGGCTCAGCCGTCGTTTATACGAGTACGCCAATTACGTCAAAAACAATCAGGTAATTTCCTGTAAAACTTCTTAGCTCCTAAAGAGCGATACATATTTTTTTCTGGTAAAGGGACCTTTGCCATGGCGGCATATGTCAATTGAGGCGCTGCGAGATTTCCGGCTTTCCATTCAGAGTGACGTCTGGGCTTTTGGAGTCATGTTGTGGGAGATGTTTTCGCTGGCCAAGGTTCCTTACCCAGGACATTCATTATCAGATGATTTTGTGGACTTGCTCCTCGACGGTCTCCGCCTTAATTGTCCTGAACATGCCCATTCTCTCATGTTAGTACCATTTCTAAACATATTTTTGTTCCTTCGAAACGTCGGCACCATGTGCCAGGATATTAGACAGTGTCCCTTTCTGCATTTTAGATATGATGTGATGACTTCCTGCTGGACGGCAGATATAGAGGCACGGCCTTCTATTGCCGAAGTCCACTCCCAACTGATATCAGCGCTCGACGAACTCTTCACCTGCGACCTTTACCTACGCCTTTCTGACATGCAATAACAATTGGTTGATATGTTATCTTTAACGAATTCCAAGATACTTACTAAGGAGTGCTGTCTTCGATAAAAATGGATTTTGTTCGCTGTTATTTTTTAATTGAAGAAGCAAATCAGCTATAATCAATGCTTTTTAATATTGAAAATGCACAAAAGCCCAATTTAATTGACTCTTAACATTACGATTGATTTCTTACGTCCCAAATATTAAGCTTGCAGTAAAATCCATATTCCTGAATAACATTACAAGTCTGTCGATTAAGTAGTCTGAAACTTCAATCCAAAATTACATACGTTTTGTTTGCTATCGTTATAGATATTCTGATTCTGAATACCTCAAACAGCAAGTACGGGCTGCGTACAAGTTGTTTATGTTATTTATTCGAAACATATTTTGTGTGAGTTCGGATAGAAGATTAAGTTGGGTGAACCACTTTCCCAATACAAGTTCTGGTTTCTTCTACAACTCCTGAGAAATACATCCAAGCTTCGAAATTTTTTACTTTCATTTATGCAGACACAACAATCGGTTTGTGGTTTCAAATTCTGGGGGACTAATACAAGTATTTTAACGCTTCGTATAAAAAGAAAATATTTTATTTTACCGAAATGTATTATTTGAGTGTCACGAGTTCAGTTATTATCAAGCTACTACACGTTAAAATGCTCTTCCCAGGAATACTTGTATGGTTAGGAAATTATTTGTCGGCTCAAAAGAAGTCTACATGAAAATTGCGTCAGAATATAAACAATTTCCATGCTGTAAGCATAAATCCAGTAAATTATTTAGACGTTAGTAACATTGAAAATCACAATACTGAACGAGTGTAGTTTTTATTATTTTTAAAAAATTTTTATTTCTGAATATGAAAAATAAACTCAAGTGCTTTTCACTTAACCAATTAAAAATAATACAACCTTTTATTTCAAAAGCATACAGGCCGTTCCACTTTTACGGGACACACTTTCCTTCATTAAAGCTTTTGAACGGAACAGAATTTTGAAAAGATTATTTTTTCACTGGAACCGCAATAAAGTTTCCTGACAAATACGGTATTTGAAGTGTTTGAGTACGGCAGGTCTGATTAGATTAATGGCCTCCAAAAGCAAAGTACTGATGACGAAGCTCAACAACATTGACGAAGCCAACATTTTCCTCTCAGCTTTATTCTTCGCTTCACTTTCTTCTTTCCCTCTCATCGTTCTCCATTTCAAAATCATTTCCACTTGTTTTCGAACTGGCCCCTAGAACGTTCACGCTCGAATAAAAACAATTCATAGTCGAACAGGCTGCATGGAATCTGAATTACTGTGACATCAGTAGAAAATGGACTTTCATATCTGACCGTCCTTCAAGACATGCAATAATCAACACATTAGTTAGATGGAGGGAAAGTGGATCAGTTCTGAGGAAGAAAGTAACTTCAAAAGTTAAAACAGTTTTAACTCCACAAAACATAAACAATGTCCATGAAGTCATTGAGGATGACCCAAAGAAATCGGTACGAAGAGTCTCACTAGAACTTTGAATCTAAAAAACTTCAGTCTTCCGGGCTTTAAAGATCCTGGAATTGAAGGCCTACAGGCCGACTTTGGTACAGGAGGTGAAGCCAGAAGATTTTCCAAGAAGGTACTTTTCCTATCCCTATGCTTTTAAAGTCCTATCTTCTTGCTTTCCCGTTATTCCCTTTTAACTGTTATGCATAGGGTGTTTTTCTTCGTGACTTGGCTAAAATAAATTGACCAAGATCGAAACGTTTTGGATCAGGCAGTTTGGACTGATGGAGTTGACTGGAACAGTTAACAGACATAACTCTGTTTACTGGTTATCTGAGAATCCACATCAACTTCTAACCAAGCACATGAACTGCATATGGGTGTTAAGGGAGGGATTTGTACGACTGCGCTAACAAGTAATCTGGTGAGTGCAGTAATAAAAGAAAAGGGTTGATACAATGACGGCTGCTTCGAAACTCCATTTATTGCTTACAAAGATAACGGTCCAAACCTAAGCACACTCACTACTATACAACCAATCTCTGTTAAAAACAAAACAACAGTAACTTACAACGGACAATCTTCCTCTGTCCACACACTAGCATACACAAAACAAGACTAAACACGATTTCATACAAAGAGAAGCAGGCGCGAACAGAAGCGACCAGACATCGTATTATAATTAATATACAAATTATATATCCTGGACAGGTTACAAAATCTACTATGTTACGTGGCAGCTACGGCATCACGCAATACTCACACCCTGCTGCATCAACCAATGTAAAGCCTCTTTTATAGACATTCCTTGTTCAAGCAATTCAGCCTGGTCTCCCACAAGTGTCTTAGGAAGGTAGAGTAGCTCATTTCCATCACACCGTACCGGCAGATAAGCTAATCCGAAGTGGAGTAGTGACCACAGTCAGAGCTCACACTATCGTTTCACTGTATTTGCACACACTGAGCCGTGCGATACCCACCTACTTTTTGCCAATTACCAGACCTACAGGGAATCGATGCAGGAGATTCTCACCCTGAACTGCATCTCATACCCGTATGCCACGGCCTGGCTGACCACGGCCTGGATGTAGTACTTTAGTGGTCGCCGGAAGCCGCACGCATCACTATTCTCACATCGCCCCAATGCCCATTCTTTACATCATTTACGTTGGAGTTGACTATAATTTATTCTGGTACTGCCGTTATAGCGCACCAATTGACCTTGTATTGGTCTTAATTTAAAGTTAGTATGCAAATGAGGTTAGCACAACAGTTTCAAAGATATCTACATGCTATTGACCAACTTATAGGGCCTTTAACAAATATTCCTTTTGGGAGCTTTACTACCATATATTATCATACGTTTTGTAACCACAGTGCAGTGGACAATAATATTTTCAAAAAAGGCCGCAAGTGTTTGCAATAAAATAATTTCAATGACTATGATAAAGTAGGGGACATCGCAACCGATAGGAAACCTGAAGTGTCGTGTAATCTAAATAGCATGAAGATGTGTGCGTCGAGTCATTGTACTCTAAGCGTCTAAGCATAGAGTACAGACGAGCGGAGAGAGGAATTCAGTCTGTTGTCAACTTCTAGCAGTCCAGCAGTCAAGTCTTGTCAATCTAAGTTGTGTTCTATTCTTGAGTGTATTATTTATTCCCGTCAGAATAAATACTTTGCGGTATGTGTAATTTATACTCGTCTACCTAAGATTCTTCAAATGAAAACAACATATCACAACATGAATCTTGGATAAAATTTGGTCTGAAACGCAATTCATAATTTTTATATTTTGGAGAAGTGGATGTAAAGCTTATATGTGAAAAGTTCATCTAGAATGGTCGTCAGCTTCGTGTGAAGATAAGAAATTGGTGGCCGCAAGTCGACTTCAGTTGTCCAGCAAGAAGTCATGACTTCGTATCTACAATCATGAAAACACAATTTATACAACTTGTTTCCAACTGACCTAACGCAAGGCACTAGATGTGAATGTCACTCACATAAGAGGATGAGCGTGCTGAGGACGGGCAAGTCGGAGGCCGTCGAGAAGAAAGCTAACGAAATCCTGACACGAAGTGTGTCCCGGATAGGGAACTCTCCCTAACGTAAATATTTCCCACAATGTAACACCGAACGCCCAAACGTCACTCTGCACCGAGAAGTTGAAGTCTTTTAAAGCCTCAATTGACATGTGACGCCAAGGAAGCGGTCCCTTTGAAAAAAGTTACTATTGAGGAACTGTACGTAAGGTTGTCTAACAACAATGTAACCACTAAACGCTGTAAACGAGTTAAATTATTGTCAAGCAACTCAGAACTCTGCAGATGCATTCTGAAATCTACCTGGTTGTTCTTTACGCAGTTCGCATATTCACAGAGACGGCGGCTGAGTCCGAAATCTGTAAGCTTTACTTGCTCCTTGGAAAAGACTAAGATATTCCGTGCAGCAATGTCAGCATGGATGACCTCGAGGACAATTGAGATAACGGTAAGGCTTTAGGTCAAGTTTAGTAGATAGATAACAATACCCTTTTGTCAACTAAGTGTCCCATGGCACTTGCAATTTGAATGGACCATTTGAGAAGGTATTTACACGTCAAGAAGCTGTCTTTGCTTTCTTTTCCAAGTTCGTTTAATTCCCAATCCGTCCTGAGAATATAACAAATATTTCAACAAGTTAGATTTCGTTGCATGTGCTAAATATTTACGAAAAATTTCCTCGTTGGGCCCGTAGGAACTCCAGAAGATTCCCCAGTGGACAGAGTTCCAAGAACAGGTACAACTTACCTGGAACAATATATTCAGAGCATTTTAAAATTGAAGTTAGTAGTAAACAAGGCAAGAGAACCTGAGTTAAGCTGGGACGTATGAGCCCCAAGAAGGTTAACTATGTTGTTATTTGTTCCCAGATACGCAAGGACTTTCATTTCCAAAACAAGTGTTTTTAAGCATGAAGAGTCGACTCCAGGAATTGTGGTTTTAACGGCGACTTCTTCTATCCCAATCCGACCTTTCATGACAATTCCAAACGCTCCCCTACCTAAAGGTTCACCCTCGTCTACCAACAATAGAAGAACGGCTATCATTTGAATCTAGCAATCACAATATTTTTCTAACCTATTTCAAAATTCTGCTTTGGGACCTCCAGTTTCAAATCATCTAGTAAGTTGTCGACGACTGTGTGAGTTTCCAATTCAAAACCATCTCGTGCAAACGTAATTGGACCAGTTAGAATGTTGCGTAATTCTTCTTGAGTGTGGATATTTTTCGATTTATCTCTCTGCAGTAAAAAATAAGCTTTTGTTCTGTAGGTAATGAAATGACTGGCTTCTGAAAACGTACGTAACACATGACGAAGGCGACAGCTCCAGCTAAGAGCAGGAAAGTGGCTAAAATGCTGATTGTTATTGCAAACGGAATCTTGAAATATTCGGAGCTCTCTTCGCGATGCGAATAAACAGTGTAGCCATCGCAATCCTGCTGGCTGAGAATGCATTTGGAAGAACTTGGGCACCAAAATCTTCGGGCAGCAGAGCAAATCGACTCATTGCAGTTCAACTAATCTTCATTGTTGCCACAATCATTATTCCCATCACAAACAAGTAGACTTGATATGCATGTAGAGGAACTCAGGCACCAGAATCTTCCATCCACGTTGCAATTTGATTCATTACAATTAAACTCGTCTTCTCCGCAGTCACAATCATTGCCACCATCACAAACAAACCGGCTTGGAATGCACTTGAATGAAGTGGGGCATTGAA
>JAQGAC010000204.1:0-34626 GCA_034696585.1 Isotomurus maculatus
AAGTATAGGTGGAATCGAGATATAATATCTGGAATCGTGTGGTATTTTTGTGATACTGGAATTGGAATTATTGTCGTGAAATTATGGTTTTGTTGTTTATTGTTTGTCTATGAATTCCTGTTTCATTTTCTTGATCCTCGACCATCATATTTATGTAAAAGCATCCGGGTCCGGGTGAATCTTCGCAGTATTCTGACGATAAAAATCATATAAAAGGTAAATTCTGAGCATTCAGCTGAGCAGTCAGAATTCTCTCGGATCAAGAAACTCAACCATTGAGATACTTTTACACAACTGAATAAATTGTCTTTGAAACTACAAGCATTGATTGTCATTTCGTAACACATCAATCATTAAAATCTAATCCAGGATGTTGAACAGGTAGTATTGCAGGGATTCAATTGAAACTTACATAACTGTAATCTACAAATAGTACTTATGATCACAGACGGTGTCTCATAGTCCTAGCGATCGCAAGTGTCTATCTCAGCCTCGATAGAACGGATGCAACCCCCAATGACTTCCTTGCAAACCAAGAAACTGAGGTTGCCGAAAATGTAAAAATTCATCTCATGCTTAACTTTTAAAAGCTACTTATTTGTTTATTCTTTAGCATTACTGTTCACTATCGTTCGAATCAACTGCTTAAAAAGTACTCATCGTAAAATTACTTTTAGCAGAAAGGAGTCTGCTGTTGCTGCTGTGGCTGGTGCCTTAGCTGCGGTAGGAATGGAATGCAATTGCTGAAAAAAGCAGAACACCCGAACTCAACTTACGACTGATCTTTTCGTGTCCCTAACTTCCAGTTTTGCGCACATCTAAAAATCTAATATTGATAGCAGTTGCAGTGCGAAGTCTAACTGGTCAACCAATATTTTTTCAGTGCCGAGATCAGCTTCAATTCAACAGGAATTTCAAAAAACATAATTAGGTTCAATCTACCCTTACTTTACAATACTTAATTTCAATTTCAAGTTTACATTTTTTACTGTTAAATAATAAATTCAAATAATAAAATCATACATTTTGACATACTATTCCAAGCAGACGTCTTTCCAACTCTTCATTTGAATTCTTAAAAAGATCCACTTTCATTTTCAATACTACTTCTTAGTTCTTCCAAACTTTCTCTTATCCAGTCTGGGGTTACCCCTGATTCGACCCACTCAATAGACTCATCATCAATCTCAAGAGGGTCCTGCACTCTCGGAGGTCTGTAAGTTTTCAGGGTTTTTTGTGTTGTCGAAGTCACTGGCTTTACAGACAGTACATCTTCCTCGTAACATTTGCATGTAGGATTACGAATCTTTCTAATCAAAACGGATTGGCTTAGGTTTTTATCCCACTTGATCTTTGATTCGTTAGTCCTTTGCTCATTCTTTTTCTAGCTCAATAAATGTGTTAAATTAGCCAATGTAATAAGCTTATATGCAGATGAGACGAATGTACCTTACCAAGAAAGGTTGCAATATCAATGTCGATATGGGCCAATTCCGAGAGTACGGCGTCTCCAAACTATTCGTGAAGTCATCATGAGCAGACTTTGCTTGGCAAAAGGCTACCACACAGACAATAGTGAAGATTCGCAGAAATGTAAAAGAGAATGTTTTTGAGTAGCTTTTATCCATGATTTTTAAACACAAATGAAATCGAGATCGACATTACTTAAATAAATACATGTAGTGGCAGTTCGCAGTCTTTTTCATTAAAGAATCAGTTGTTGAGACAAAATTATCTGTCAGAATATCCCAGAAAAATTTTCTCACGCCAACAAGTGAAAACAAAGAATCGCATGCTGATTGCCAATGATAATTTCAGAACTGAGCTCCTTCCAGTTCTAAATAATATGAATCAAGAAGAGCTTGAAACAAGGAGGATGTGTTACTCACATAAATCCTCTTCTTTGAAGGACACTCGAAGTCCGATAAACCAGCAAAGGGATAAATAGTACATAATATTACTTACTATTACTTAACCACGGGATTTTCCACAGAACTATCTGATTTATGAACTATCGAATGACAACTTGCAAGCGACCTTGCATTGAAAGGTTAATGCGTATGACTAGGCTGCTTCTAATTAATATGCAGGAATGTGGCAGTTTTCCATCATTTATCCATGTGAACTTTAATTGTACGGTTTCCACCTGCAATTAAGTGCACCAAAAGCTCGGTGTCAAATTTAATTTATTGTATAATTAGCTCTTTAGCTGATGCAATTTTTGGATACTTTTGGATGCAATAGATATTGTTCAGCTAATTTTAATTAGCTTGAATAGAATTTTGAAAATTTCCAAAATGTATTTGCTGAAATTTAAGGAAAAGGTAAGTCAATACAAATCTTGAAATTGAACTTATTTGATTAGCTGTAGCTTCCAATTAAAACTCCATCAGCAGCTTGAATTAACACAAGCTTCTCATGCCCATGAATCATCAGATCACATCACAAGAATCCAATTACGATTTACCTCGTCCTTAATCAAACAGTAAAAATTATCTCTTTGATGAGCACTTGGACACAACTAAGCCATGTAGCTCTAAGTGCAGGATGCATTCATGAATATTTCTTGGCACAAAATGTGCACATAAATGATATAACAGGTACTCCTTCTGGCTTTCATACTCTTTCGCCAATCAACTGCGATGGAACTGGATCTTATGTTAGGACCGTTGGTGCAATCATATTTCTCATATACAGTTTTCTGTAAAGTAAACAGAATGTAGACATGAAGAATATGAAGATCGAGGATATGCATCATTATCATTATCAACAACAAACAGACTTATCACGCTTGAGATGAATGCGAGGAAGAATTATAAGGCATCAAACTCGCCTGCCCATATGCTTCAAATAGTTAACTATTATTCCTCAGCCAGATATCAATAAAGATAATAGATCAATCGCGTTTGCGCTTGAAATACTCTCTTTGTTAACTACTCCCAAACTTTTTTACTGGATTCCGTTTTGCTAAAATGTAAACCATGAATTCAAGATTTGAGTACAGAGATTTATCTCCTGACTACTCCAAAGGGTTTTTTGGTCTCATCGTATAAACTATGATGACCTTCTACAAAATATAATAGCATTGTTCCTGCCGTTTGTATTAATTAAGGAACCCTATGCAAATATTACACATATGAAATGATGGAACATAATGTTCTTTATCAAACTGGCTAAAAGCTAAGGAAAGGAAGAACATTTTGGTTATTTACCAGATACAAGCATTTACTTGATTCCACCTCGTCTTACGGATAGTGTACAGCACACAAGCTTATTGCTAAAAAGGGTTGAAGATAAAAGATTGGCTAAAAGTTAAAAGTGAATTTTATTTATCCAGCGGAATTGGCACATGATCCTGGCAGCCAAAATATATTCGAGAATGAGTTTAACACCAATAAATAGAAGCTTGTGGTCAGGTTAAGACATCATTCTCTTATTACTGCTTTCAACAACTGGTCACAAGTGTCATAAGGCACCTCAAATATTGTAATACAGATATTCACTAGATTACTTGAAGTCTCCGAAAAGTTCTGATTCAGAAAATGAATCTGTTCAGTTTAACCTCATTAATCCTCGCTGGGGTAACGGTACTTGCTAATGCTCAAGGCGTCGAAGAAAAGTACTTCGAGCAAAACTTGGATCACACGAATCCCAGCGATGCAACTAGCTGGCGACAGGTAATTAATTTTCATGCAATAAACTCTGAAGACCTTAGATGAATTCTATGATTCTATGAACATTGGGCTGTAGAGATACCTGGAGAACCGAGAATACGCCAAGACTGGAGGCCCAGTTTTCTTAGCATTTGGAGGTCCTGCATACTTTCCAGCGCTTCCAGTCCTCATCCAAAAGGGCTCCATGGTGGAATACGCCAAAAATATGGGAGCTGGCCTTATATTACTCGAGTCTCGTTATTATGGAAAGAGCAGACCTACTTCGTAAGTGCCATTTACATTTTTGTACTGTTACATTTCTTTGAAGATCCCGTGCAAAATATCAAGCTTGCCAAATACTTTAATACTGATTTTTTGCTACAGAGATCTCCAGCTTTCCAACTTGGAGAAGTTTCATACTCCTGAACAGTCAGTTTCTGATTTCGTGGAGTTCGTCAAATGGATTAAGACTCAGCCAGATTACAAGGTACTGACTATTAGTCTTGTGAAGATTTTTACGAACCTACATGTTTTTACTTCCACACAGGACTCAAAAGTAGTCGCATTTGGCATCGGATTTGCTGGACAACGGGTTCTACTGGCGTTGAGACAATTTCCAGACTTGGTTCAAGTAGGAGTTTTGTCTTCAACTCCAGTAGAAACTAAGTTTGAAATCCCTGGTACCAGAATATATTAAAATTTAAGCCATAACTAAAGACAATTCAAGTGAAACGAGTTCTTCATCATTACTAGAGTACGTCGCGACTGGAGTTGAAGTCATGGATCGAGACAATCCAGAATGCGCTGTGACCATCCGTGAGGCCTTCAATTGTCTGTCGAAAATTTCTCAAGGAGAAACTTGTGAAGGTCACAATCTCGCTGATCTCAAAAAAACTTTCAAGTAAGTTCTTGGAAATACGCGTGCGTAATTATGTGACGTTAACTATTAATCAATTGATGATTATTACAATTACAAAACACATAGCCTCTGCGACGATCTCGACCCAAGCCATCCTTTAGACTCCCCGACAATCCTCAGTGAAGTAGTGAAACATATCGGTGCTGTGCTTTTGCTTGACAATCCTGATCCAAACTTCATTTACAATGTCCATAAGATGTGCACAGCTCTTGGAGACACATCAAAAGGACTCAGTCACATGGACAAACTAGCCGGAGAAGTGAACAAGATGCTTCTCATTCGAAATCAAACTTGTTTAGAATTTCGATTTGACGAGATAGAAAAACGGTTAGCCAGTACTGAATGGGACACTCCAGGAACTATCTCTGGTGAAAGACAAGCTATGTATTTACGGTGCTCTTCAGCCCTCAACATCAGGACGTTAGATGCTCTCAAAATCAGCAAAGCGATCAACGCGAATCTGACATTGGAACTTTGTCAACGACTTTTCAAGTAACTTCATCATATTTCATTGAGAGAATACTTAGCTTCAATCTTGAGTTAAATACTAAACTTTTTGTGGACTCTACCTTATTCTAGCATTAGTCCAGGACAAGCTCGGCTCAATACTGAAACATACGATCAGAAGTTAGGAGCACGGAGACTTCCAGAGAAATGTGTAATCTTTGCCACAGGAGGAAATGATCTTCTCCAGACTCTCTCTGTCACCAAGCAAGAAGAAGCTGGCAAATGCAATAAAGTATTCTACATTGAAGGATCCTCTTTCGCTCGGGATCGATGGATTATTGCACCAGATGACAGCTCATCATATCCGTCAGGACTTCGAGATGCTCAGTTAAAAATTGGCCAAACTATTGAACAATGGTTGCAAACTGGAGACTGCTGCATGCCATGAAGTTCTTCAAGCAGGAATTATTGTACTAACCTATGTATTAGTTTTTCTGGGTTATGAATCCTATGTACTTACTTGCTTGCATACAGGGTTAACTAATTTCTTTATCTGTTTGTTTAATAAATCTTCATTTCCTGACGCTCTCTACCGTACACTTGAATGAAATTACAATTTTTATTTTTTTACTCATGTGTCTCTTGGAAATCAATTTGCTTCCAATCCCACTCGCATTTATTAGCTCTTTTAAAGTTTTAACTTTTCTTTTGATCAATCAAGGTTTTTTTCGCTTCAATTAAAACCCTTGCGCATTGACTTCGTATTTCACGGACATAATTTACTCTTGACGATCTCGTAAACATGATAAGATAAACTTGCACTAACGAGCGAAAAAGGTGCATTAAAAAAATCTTGGGAACAGATCCACGAGCTGAGAATAACGGGTTACCAAAAAATTCAAAACGGGACTATTTGGATCGAAACGTGCTTCAAATCTACAAAACCCCAATTTACATCGATTTAATGTGCAGCAATCCATTCTGAAGTTATGCCTACATTAAGATGCTGAGTCTCAAGTACAACACCGTATGTATAAGATTTGCAAACAATTGTCTTTAGATGATGATTAGACATACGTATCGCAATGTCTCATACCCCATCTCAATGTATGCCAAAAAAGGATTTATTAATAATTTATTGTATTGACAGTAATAATCAAAACTTAAGGCTTTGATTTTGAATCGAAATTAAACTCTCCCTTTGATACTGACCCCCAAGAGCAGCACCATCCCCTTCTCGTAGGGGTGAACTATAAAAGGCTGAAATTTTAAGGCCACGGAGGCGATTAGCAAGGGAAATTGTTTAACTAGGACACAATATGGTCTGTGATGAATAAGGACTGGGGGTGTCGGGATGAGTCCCTGTGAGGTCCTCCAGGTTTGAGGTTGGCTCCTTTGAGCCCTTAAGGTCGTTGTGTTGCGTGATGGTGGTTGGATGCAGGGAATAAGTACTTTATCCGTCACCGGTCAGTTATGACATAAATTGATTCTCAAGAAAATATAATATAGCGATTCTGATAGACTGCAGAACTGCAGACATACAGAGACAACAAAGACATTATACAGACTTGTATTAGCTGTGGCTTGCTTGAAAGAAAGATAAATGAGTGGATTGTTCTTATCTGTTTCAAGGGCAGAAGCTAAGCAATGTTTGAAATTCCAAACATGTTAAGCAACCAGGAACTCACAATTTTGATCATGTTCATTTTGAACTGGTTTAATGTAAACTTAGTTGTTCCAGAAAACAACGGGTTGTTATTATTTTATTATATTAGCATCCTGACCTAAGAGCCTGATCTACCACAAAAGATGCAATGGTACTGACCACCACAGCTATAATATAACTTCTTGCACATCTCTGTGCATCTTTGCGAGTCGATATACAGTTACGAACTACCAATTGCAGTGCTACACAATATCTGATCTAGACACCAATCTACATGCATCCACATCCTTGCAGTTTTCAGTCTTCTTGCTGCACACCTTCATTTTGTTTCTTTTGCATAAAGATTGGATTAACCTTGGTATTAAAAAAAACTTAACTACACTCGGAAAACATGTTAGAAGAAATAAATATTACTTCTGGGATTTGGGCCTTTAAGTTTAAGCTGTTCGAAATCCGAACCATATAAAAAGACGATCGAAGTTCTCAGCATCACATTAATACTATCGAATTCGCCAACCACTGAGATAATATAAGTCTCCAATCGCCTATAAGTTCAACATGAACTATCTTAAACTATTTCTGCTTATAAACTTCTTTGCATTTACTTTCGGTCAGCAGGGTACAGCTGAGAAGTATTTTGAACAGAAACTGGACCATTCTGCGGCCGAATCAACTACTTGGAAACAAGTGAGTACAATATTACAATCGGGCCTTGTAATTGATAGGATATCTAAGAATTAGAATCCTGTCTCCCATTTGACGTACTTTCGAGCAGCTTTTAATAAAATGTTGATTACTTTCAGCGATATCTCGAGAACAATGAACACTTTAAGCCTGGAGGTCCAGTATTCATTGCATACGGAGGTCCTTACTACGCGCCTATTACTCCTGAATTTCTAAAAGAAAGTACAATGGCACAGTATGCAAAACAAGAAGGAGCTCACCTCGTACTTTTGGAAGCTCGGTATTACGGGAAAAGTCGGCCGACAGGGTAAGGTTTTTGATAATTTCATTTTATTAGTCGTTCATTCAATAATTCTCACTGGGCAATTTACTGTCCTTTAAACACAGAGATCTTTCTACTGAAAACCTTCACAAGTATGCAACAGATGATAACACCGTGGCAGACAGTGCTGCATTTTTGAAGTGGTACAAATCTCAACCAGAATTTAAGGTAACTCAGCAATTGCAATCGAAATGAGAGCAAATAATTAAGGCATTAAATTGGTTACTTTCTATTTTTACAAAGGATTCCAAAGTCGTAGCGTTTGGGCATGTTTACCTAGGATCAAGACTCGTTCAAAACATGAGAAAAGAATCAGGCTTGATTGACATTGGCGTTTTGTCATCCGTCCCTGTGGAGTCCAGATTCGAGATTCCAGGTAGTCTATCAAAATGCACTAAAAGTTTGTATGCGCATAACAAAGAAATTTACAATCAATTTGATAACATTTAAGAGTACACTAAGCAAGAAATGGAAATCCTTCGAGGGATCAACAGCGAGTGTGCAACAACTGTCACCGCTGCAATTTCATGCTTGGACGACATTCTTCACGGAGGCACTTGCGAAGGCCATGCACTTGATGATCTCAAAGCAACATTCAAGTAACTTACCATTCTTGATCTATTTTCATTTGAATTTTTAGCTATAATTATTACATTGTTTTCTCATCTATTAGTTTGTGCGATGATGTGGATCCATCTAATCTGTTGGACAATGCTGCGTTGATGGGAGAGATAATTAAGCTAGTTGGATACGTAGTTTTGTTAGATAATCCTGCGGCTTCGTACAACGTCCACAAAATGTGCGATGCGTTAGGAGATACTTCCAAGGGACTCACTCACATGGACAAACTAGCTACTGAAATTAAGAAGGTGTTGCAAGTGAACAAGAAGCAATGTCTGGAGTTCCGATTTACGGAGATTGAAAAGCGAGTCGAGGTGATAGAATGGGACACTCCTGAAGTAACTTCTGGTGTAAGAACCCTAACCTTTTTGAAGTGCAAGTATTCTCCAATTATTCGGACTCCAGAAGGACTTGGTCTCAGTGAGGAGCGACTTGACAGCTACAGAAACTATTATTTGGAAATGTGCAAGCGAGCTTTCAACTACTGCAGAATTATTTCTTTCTAATTTTACTTGCAAATCATTTTGTTCCGTCGTACAAGACCCGATATTCATTTTTTCAGCATGTCCCCTGAGGACGTCAGAAATGGAGCTGAAGCGACGGACAAGAAATACGGACAACGAATGATTCCTAACAAGTGTGCCCTTTTCATTACTGAGCAAGAAGATTTGCTGAAAACTTTAGAAATCACAACTCAAGAAGAAGCTGGAAAGTGCAATGCCGTAGTCTTGAGCAAAGCTGGGGGAATCTTGGCAGATAATGTGGATGTCCAGGCAGAAAATGGAGATGAAGATGTCAAAAGCTTAAAAGAAGCGGAATCAAAAGTTGGGAAGATAATCAATCATTGGCTAAAGACTGGAGATTGCTGCTCATCTCCACTTTAGATTATTGTAGTTTATTATCCGGAAAGCACTCACTTTTTTACTTTTGGATCATTTTTCTGTGAAGCTTTGAAACACAAACACGCATGGAGAGTATGGAGATTTGGACGGATAAGCTTATGCAGGTTTTTTTACCCTAATAAATGAATTCATTTACATGCATGAAATTGAAATATTACAATACATGGAAATTTACTACAGTGTATTTTTTTGCAACTTCCATAGAAAGAAGTTAATTATTGATAAACCCAATACATTAGGTTGCAACAAGTTTATAATTATTTATTATCAGCTTGATCTAAAAAAATTCATCATAAAAGTGTAAAGCTACAAAACCCAGCTATTATAAGTTTCTCTGCACCTCAGTGGTTCCAAAAAAAAAACTAGGAACGAACAATTATTAGTAAGACTGTAAGGCTTAACACTGATACGAACTTGCATGAACCTACATCCGTGCATTAAGTAGTATTTTATGATTCTTCTTCGGTTTCCAATGCGTACAAGAGTACCAAGCAGCTCATTATTATCAGTTTCCACCAGCTATCCAATACGCAAATGTAAAAACCCTTGATTTATGCGATTATTACATTAGATCCAAAGATGATGAAGTGCTTTAACTCAAAATCATCTATTAAAAGCACGATGAAAGTACCATAACCATCCCATTCATATTTGATAAGTCGGCCATTCAGGATTTAAATCTCTAATAACCTAGAAGTCCAAGATATACCACGCTTCATCAATTCAACATGAAATACTTAAAACTCTTTCTGCTTTTTAATTTCGTTGGGCTTAGCTTCTGTCAGCAGAATATAGCCGAAAAGTATTTTGAACAAAAACTGGACTACTCCGGGGCCGAATCAACTACTTAGAAACAAGTGAGTGCACACTAAAAGCCATAAATTTAAGTGATCTGATGTGAACATATCCTTGTCAAACAGTTAACTTGTTGGGCATTATATAATTAAGTGTTTGTTACTTTTAGCGATATATTGAAAACACGGAGCACTTTAAGCCTGGAGGTCCGATATTCATTGCATACGGAAGTCCTTTCTACGGGCCTGTCAGTCGCGAATTTCTAATGAATAGTACCATGGCACAGTACGCAAAGTAGGCACGAGCTTACCGTGTAATTTTGGAAGCTCGATATTACGGGAAAAGTCGACCGACTAGGTTAGTTCATTCCAATTAATTTCATATTCATGAATGAATTCTTCCTAATAAATTGCAAGTCTTAACTAGGCACTAATACCAATGTGGAGCTTATATATTGACCTAAATTTAGATATATTTCTACTGAAAACCTTCACAAGTATGCAACAATCGAAAATACGGTAGAAGACAGCGCTGTATTTTTAAAATGGCTCAAATCCCAACCACAGTTTAAGGTACCAGGCTGCGAAATTAGCCGGAAAAGTAAAAAGCTGAGAAGTGAAGTTAGATGAATTTAGTATTGTGTAACAGGGCTCCAAACTCGTAGGATTTGGACATGTTTTTCTACGTACAACAATTATTCAAAACATGAGGAATGAACAAGGCTTGACTGACAGCAGTTTTGTCATCCGTCCCTGTGGAGTCTAGATTTGAGCTTCCAGGTATCTAATCTCCACTTTTGTTCATTCGTATGTGTGTACAATTGATGTAAGTGATATACTTTACTTTTCCATTGCTTCTTCAAGAATTCACCAAACAAGCAATGGATATCCTGCGAGGAATCAATAGCGAGTGTGCAACAACAGTCTCCGAGGCCATTTTATGCTTGGACAAAATTCTTCACGGAGGCACATGCGAAGGCCATAAACTTGATGATCTCAAGGAGACATTGAAGTACTAAAAAAAATTATGTCACTCCCCGTCTTTCAGTCCATTTTTATTGAAATATTATTAAAATATGCTACTTTTATTAATTAGTTTGTGCGCTGATGTGGACTCATCCAACAAGTTGGACAATGTTTCGTTATTAGGCGAGATAATTTTTCTTATTTCGTTCGCAATTTTGCTCGACAACGTCCACAAAATGTGCTATGCGTTAGGAGATACATCCAAGGGACTCACTCACATGGACAAACTAGCTACTGAATTAAAGACATTACTTAAATTAAACAAAAAGCAATGTTTAGAGTTCAGGTTTAAAGAAATTCAGAAGCATCTTGAAGTGATTGAGTGGGACACTCCTGAAGCTGCATCTGGCTGGAGGACTTTTAATTTCTACAAATGTAAATATGCTCCACTTATTCGGACTCCAGAAGGTCTGGGTCTCAGTGAGGAGCGACTGGAGAGCTTCAGGAACAACGCTTTGGAACTCTGTCTGCATGCTTTTAAGTATTTAAAAAATCAATTTTATTATTTCCACTGCATTTGCATTTGATTAAACTTGCACTCGTGTACATAAATCACAGATATCCGTTTGTTTCAGCATTTCCCGTGAGGAATCCAAAAAGGGAGGTGAAATGGCTAACAAGACAACGGATGATTCCCAACAAGTGTGCCCTTTTCATTACTGAGAAAGAAGATTTGCTGAAGACTTTAGAAATCACAACTCAAGAAGAAGCTGGAAAGTGCAATGCCGTAGTCATGAGCGAAGCCGGGGGAATCTTGGCAGATAATGTGGATGTCCAGGCAGAAAATGGAGATGAAGATGTCAAAAGCTTAAAAGAAGCGGAATCAAAAGTTGGAAAGATAATCAATCATTGGCTAAAGACTGGAGATTGCTGCTCATCTCCAGCGTAATAAATCATAATGATGCAATCGTGCACTTAATATATAATTTCAGCAGTGTAATAAATCAAACCAAACTGGCCACATTTTGTTTCTGGTTCTTGATTTTGCAATGATGACAAAATTACCTAATTATTTCAACCTATTCAAAATGCTCTAAGATGATCAGTAATAAGTTAATGCCATAAAACATCGTAACAAAATTATTCAGGCGACCTTATATTCACGACATATTAGCTTGAATCTCGGATTGTACATATAGTATAAATTGGTGATAGCACGGACAATAAGCTACGTTCGTAGCGTTATTTATAAGCTTTTAGAACGTTGCTCTAAATAAAT
This sequence comes from Isotomurus maculatus, assembly GCA_034696585.1. NCBI lineage: Eukaryota > Metazoa > Arthropoda > Collembola > Entomobryomorpha > Isotomidae > Isotomurus > Isotomurus maculatus. Next base: position 12,254 of record JAQGAC010000204.1, read on the forward strand.
TCCAAATAGGAAAAATACGAACACACAATTTTGAGGAATACTGATAGATAGAGTGAAGGTTGAATGAGAATCCGCTTGTTTCATCTTCCTCGTTAGAATAATACAAGTTTACAATGATTCGAGTAACACTCTATTTTTTAAAAAAACTTAAAAAATGCCTAATTACAAAGCATACCAGCAAGATTATTTCCGTACAGTCCCATTAATTAAGAAAACAGCTTTACTGAACCGCCCCGCAAACCACGCATTACTGACTAGACATTAACAATTCACATATTGCAAACTATCCTAGCAGCTATTAGTACTCTTAAAAATAAGTCATCACTCAAGGGAATATGTAGCTTTTACCCTATCTTAATGTTTGAAAATTAGCTTCATTCTAACCTAATCACGATGGCATTTATTCATACTAATAAGATTCCAGTATCAACTACATGTAAGACAAGTTAATCACAGAATTATATAGGGGAATGTATATTCTATTAGTCAGTTGTAGACAGTAGTATATTCCTTAATTCACACGTGGCCTTGCTTTGTTTCTTTAACTTCCTTTACTCTGAATCACCACAATGTTTTTCCCACAAAGTAAAGCTTCACTAATTAATTATTGTAGTGTGACTTAATTGACCTTAAGCTTAACGCACTACCAAGCAAAGCCAAAGCTTATCGCTTACTTTATTTAACTTCCACGTATCTTCCATCGTTTCGTCCATACTCATGGAAGCATCTTCTTGAGTACACTGAGGTATTCAGAACAGCTAACAAATTGACTACGTAATTATCAACTCTTGTTATAAAATTTCTCATGCATCAGCTACCACGTATTCAAGCGTTGGTTCCTTGTACAATTGTAGACTCAAACTTCCTATATTCATCATTAGTGTAAAATTCATCCAGAAACGGTTGCTATTTCAGTAGAAGCTCTCAAATGAGATTTCTATTTGAATTCTCAAAATTGTTTCACGTATTCTAAAAAGCAGGATGAGGTATAAGTGGGGGACGGCGTGTGTTTTAGTGATAAGTATTCTTTTTAGTTTAACAGTTGGTCAGGACAGTTTAAGCGGTGGTGTCTTGGAACTTCGGATTCCAAATGACCCCAGTTCCAGTTCCTCCCAAGAACATATAATCACATCAGAAAGCAATAGATATGTTACTGCACCACAGCTAAGCTACGCTTGGTTTGAACAAAGACTGGACCATTCCAATGAATCTGACTCGCGACAGTGGATTCAAGTAATATTTTGAATTTTAAAATTAACGAACAGAGTCTCAATTACAATACGTTAACCGGAGATTACTTTCTTGCAGAGGTACTTTGAGTATGGAGGGTACTACAAGCCAGGAGGGCCCATATTCCTTCAACTCGACGCTGAAGGGGGTGGATTACCCGCACCCATCGATATGGTCAAGAAAGGGTCCATGGTCCAGTACGCAAAGGATCAGGGAGCGTACATTGTCCATTTGGAGCATCGGTTTTATGGACTTAGCAGACCAATGCCGTATGAATTTATTAACAAGAAACAGTTAAAATGGTTTAAACTGAACATACATTGAGTCTGGAAAAATTTAATAAAATTATCGATTAATTACAGAGACTTATCACAAAGAAGCTTTCAGTATTTAAATGTTGATCAGGCATTGGATGATATTGCCAACTTCATCGCTTGGTTCAAGGTGAACAGTGGATTTGGGGTATGAATACTAACAGATTAATTGTTTCATTCGTGATTTTTATATTATGAATATTTATGAGTGATCTCACCTAAAATAATTATTTGTTTGATACTGTTTATCCACAGAATAATAAGATTGTGTTATTTGGTTCATCGTATGGAGGAACTCTGGCAAAATGGTTCATGCAAACTTACCCAAATATGACGGATGTAATTGTAACTTCCTCTGCTCCCCTCGAAGCAAGATTCGAAATGCCTGGTAAGAAGTTAATTCAATTTTCGAAAGGATCTCTGAACTGAATGATTAGCTTTTAATCAACACTTCTTCTGTGGTTTCGTGCAGACTACTTGGACAAGCTGACAGAAATAATAAATCGAACAAGTCCTCAATGTCTGCAAGATCTCACGGAAGGTTTCGATTGCTTAGAAAAGGCAGTGCAAGGAAAGCCTTGCGGGGAATTTCATCAATACCCACCCAATATAGTTGACTTATTCAAGTAAAACTAAAAATAACTATTGCTTTGAATTTGTAAATTTCTAGTTAAACATTTCATGTTTTTACCTTCACAGTTTATGCGAGGACATCAGTCCTGAGAATGAATTGGATGTCACAGGACTGTTCTACACAATTTTTAATGTTTTCAACAATGTGATTGTAAACAACATTCCAGATCCAAAATTATCAGTCAGTTTGGAAGGAATCTGTCAAAGTCTGAGTGTACCCAATAATGCAAGTAGTTTCGAGGTGATCTCTCCACTCGAAAGACTAGCCAAGGTTGTAAGGGAAGTAACCCAAGCAAGTGATTTAGCCTGTATGGAGTTCAGTTTGGATAAGATCGTCCGATATCTTCGCGAAACTACGTGGACCGCACCTGCAGGAATCAATGGTGACAGGCAATTCGAATGGCAACGATGCAATGAGCTAGGCTGGGTACGGGGATCTAAAAAACCTAAAATGCCCTTTGGAAAGCGGATCTCATCCACATTCCACATGGAAATTTGCAAAAGGACTTTTGGGTAAGTGATGTCAATACCGAAGTATCTTGTGAACCCCAAAACTTTCAATTTATCACAAAATCCTTATTTTCTCGTTGTTCATCTTCAGGCTGACGGAAAACATGATGAAGCGAGCAATAGACGACGTGAACAAAAACTTCAAAGGGAAGTCGGTTGAAACTCAATGTGGAATATTTATTCATGGACAAAATGATCCCTGGAGTGTCCTGGGTGCCAATTCTGACGAAGATGTTGGCCCTTGTAACCGCGTGGTGTTGATTGAAGGTAATGAAAAAAACCCAATGTAATTGTGCAATCGCAATTTTTCTAGTTCATTTAAAATTGAACATTCCAGCATTCCCTACGACTTAATGTTACATCGCATGCTGTAATTTATTCCTGATTACAGGAGCAGGACATGCGAAAGACACTGGAGCAATTGCAACGCTTGATTCCAATGTTCCGTCGATACCTCCAGCACTCAAGCCAGCTCAAAGAGAAATAGGAAAGATTCTTGGAACGTGGTTAAAACAAGGAGACTGCTGTGAACCGAAAGTAACAGTAGAAAAAATAACTTCTTATAAAAGTTCCACTCCAGTTGGGTCAGAAGCTGTTGCAATTCCATCAGATCCAGCCCTACAAAGCAATCAAAAACAATCGGTATCATTACTTAACGACATAGGCCTAAGCGAAAGCAATAAGGTCGAAAGAAAACTCCCAAAAGCTACTCTAGATAACATAGAAATCCAGAATGGAGTACCATTCAAAGAAATCACAAAGTTTTTAAAAAAGCACGAAGACCAATTCTTCACACCAGATGCAGATCACAACCGTTATAGAGTTCGAATCCGAAAAACCAACTCAGCCCAAACGGGAGAACAGACTTTCTCCAAGTTCGGAATAAAAATTCGGATGCTTCAACCTGCCCCAGCAATAAATCAGCTCAATAAAACTGCAGATTGGGATAGCCTTCCGCAATGGACCAGATGGACCGACTTCGAGACAAAAGAGACAATCAATCCTAACGGTACTGTTGTAAGACCTGGAGGAAAGGTTAATTCAAAAAGACCTAAAGGCAAGGAAGGATCATTGGTTGAGGAGTCTCATGATTCCCATGAATTATTCCGATCTATTCGTCATCAGCACCGTGACCAGAAGGATGACAAAACACCCACTGAAGGTGTTCACAGTCTTCACAACAGATTTGGACTTAAAATCAACGATGCGGCCAATGAGGATAAGAGTCTTCTTGTGATAAAGTTACATGGCCAACCTGAGCTGATTCCATTAACTGATTCCCAAAACTCTCAGAAGAATTCCACCAGAGTTATCAAACGAGTTCGAGTTAAACATGTTCATCGATCTTCCAAGAACAATAAAAGTGAAACTTCAGCAGTGAAGCCCCTCGTTGAGCCTACAAAACTTCATGAAAAAAAGGTTTTAAATGATTCCGAGCAGTACATAACTTCTCCAGAAAAAACTCTCGCTGATTTTGGAGTCGGATCGCATGAAGATACTTTGTTCTTGAGCAACAGAAAGCATCTTCAATCAAGTAAGACACCATCTACTTCAGAACCTTTAGAGCTGTGGCCACCTATCCGTGAAGACCCGGATGCTATCGTGGATTCATCTGCAATAAAAAATTACGAGTCTCGTGCGAAGCAGTCGCATGGTAAAATCACCCCTTTGACTAGATTCAGTCCTCCTGAACGTACGAATGGAACTCGAACTCGAAAATTACATCACAACAAAACCTCATCGAAGAACTCAGCGACAAGTACAACCACTACAACAATAGCCCCTGTTAAAGACACTCCAGCTCCACTTACCACCTGGGGTAGGAGGAACCTCACTGAAAAGCATCAACCTGTTCGACACCTTCCTCACAGTAAACGCAAGCAGTCCCATGACAGAAGCTCCAAAAATAACGCTGCACTTCCAAGTTCACAAGCACACAATTCTAAGCTCACGAAGGATAAACCACTTGCAGATCAAGACGATCAAGAAGACGCAAATCCAGACAGACCTGAGCAATCTGACACAGAATCCTCTACCAGAAACAGCCGTCGAGATTACGAAGAAGGTCAAGATCAAGCCGACGTTTCTCATCCAAATAAAGACCACAGGGAAATTGGAGCTCCAGACGTTTTTGAACAGGAAACACCCAGTGAATTCGAAAGAGCTCTAGCAGGCGAAGGTGGAAATAGAACTGCCAAATCTAGACACCGTGGAACATCCCACAGACACCAAGGATCCAAAGTTTCATCATCATTACAGTCGAACCAAACTCATTCAGGAGCTCAGAATACTCGATTAACAAAAACTCATTCAGGAACTCAGAGTGCTCCTGCTAACAAAGAATCAGGAAACCAGTCTCATAAAGAATCTCACGGAAATCACGTCCACCAAGGAACTGCAAACAATCCTCGTTCACATCATGGGAACCACACAATTCATGGAGGCAAAAGATTTCGACATCTGCAAAGGAATCGCACCAACCTCACCTCTCAAAGTGGTAAGCTTAACACTCACCCAGAAGTCTCAAAAGTCTACGTTGTCAAAGTCAGAAGGAAGCATTCGAAGAATAAAAATGGAACACGCCAAGGAGGAAATAAAGCAGTGAAACTAATACATCGCGAGCTCCTGTTAACCCGCAATAATTCCACGAACAACAATGAGACGCTTATCATCTCCTCCACAGACTACCGAAGTCCTCTCAACTCCAATCAACCTACTCATAATGACCCCACTGACCCAATCAAAAAGCCTTGGATTGTTCAACTTACCCCACAAGGAAACAAACAGAAACCAAACGACCAAAAGTCCGTTGGTCTTCAGCAGGAACACAAGAAGCCTGCGATGCAGATGTTAATGTTGAGGGACTCCAACGGAAAGAAGTTTCCCATTCCACAAGCTGCGTTAGACTGGCGAAATCCCAAGAGTCCTTTCGTCGACATGAGCGTCGGTTCGAAAAAAGGTAGCCTCGCTTTAACTCCTGAAGACGTCGCCTGGGTCAACTATGGCATACAGTGAGGATACGAATTCCTCCTGTACATAAATTTAATTTTAGCATGCACATCATTGTAATTAATACTTTATCGTTGATTAATAAACTTTTTTACATTTTTTTAACCCATAATACTTCAAGTCTTGCCATTTGAGGGCCACTGGAAAAAATGCAACTCACAACCATGGCTTAGGTACTTTGATGTTCACATTGATCACAATATTATTCACTTGCTCACATTACTTCACTAATTAATTAAGCAATTAAAGTAATTGTCGTACTCAATTAATCATGAGAGCCAACTCAGCCCAGCGAAGCATTGCGAGCATCGAGTGGAGAACAAAAAGTGTTCCTTTGTTTACGGAGGATGACTTTGTATTTTTGTTTGAATGGCGCGAACAGTTGAAAGGCGTCAGTGTGCTTGCCGGTAGTGCAGTGGGTATAGGGTTGCCAGTCGCCTATTGGTTTCGGGTGTATGTCGGTGTGGAAGGAGCAGCCATTTTCTAGTTGGTTTCCCATTTATTAATTTCCTAAAATTAAAAAGTATTGCATAAATCTTTGAAACGAAATGGACAACGTTTGCTGGGACAAAGTCAAGACTTCCTGCTAAGGTTTCTGTTTCCAACAAATCCGTCATTTGAGTAGGTTTTGTTCTGCAGACTGCAGACTCACACGGTAAGCTAGATCCGCTCAGAGACCCAGAGTAGTGGCGGCGATTAGTAATGGTGTCCGTATAACTTTTTTCTTTGTTGATTTTCAAGTCATCATGGAGGCTGAGTATGGAGTAGGGATAACCAATCGTTATGCTTTTCTGGTCGACGATGTGGAGGAGCTGGAGGTGCTAGAGAAGAAGAAGGATGAAAAAGTCGCTCAGCCGGTCAAGAAGAATGTGAAGAAAGTTGTCTCTGTCCCGAATGCTAAGGATAATAAAGAGATTAAGGCGAAGACTGCCAAGAGTACTCCTTCAATCGAGACTCAAAAAGGTGCGAATTTAATTCATCAATTTGCATTAGGGGGATTGATTTTAATTTGAATAATTTACAAGGTTCGGGACGAGACGATCCGTCTCGGGAACGTGGAGGGTCTCGTGGCAGGGGTGGTCGAGGTGGTGCTGAACGGTCAAACGCCAACGCTGGATATAAATCCGACGATTTCAACGACCCTGAGGGCGCAGGAGAAGGATTTGAAGTTGCGGGCGGACGAGGAATGAGGTCCAGTGGTCGCGGTCGTGGAGGCATGTCCAGAGGAGGCGGACGACCTATGTATGGACAAGAAGACCGAGGCAACAAGGAAAATTACAACGGAGCTGATAACTTCGGAGGACGAGGTGGTGGGCGCGGAAATGGTATTCGTCGAGGAAGTGGGTATCAACCTAGGAACAACTTCGACTCCAATGGGGGTGCGGATGAAAACGGATACGAGGATTCTCGGGTTGAGAGAGGAAACGGGGGTTCTGGAGGTCGAGAGTTCTTTGCTCGTGGACGCGGCCCTCGAGGTGGCGGACGAGGAGGACGACGTGATTATGATCGACAATCTGGCTCCGATAAGAGGTAAGTCATAATTTCAGTAGTAATTTATACTTCTTATTGGTGACTGACTGTTCATTTCAGCTCAGTGAAACCTATGGACAAACGTGAAGGTGGAGGTGCACACAACTGGGGATCTTATAAGGACGACGACGATGTGAAGTATGACGCATCAATCCAGCACTACAACTCATGTTGTTCACAATCACAGGCAATCGAGTGGCTACTAATATTTTTGTTTATTCCATGCTTAGGGCTGAAACAAATGATGAGAAGGTTGACGAAGACGGTAATGCTGACGAATTGAATAACGGTCCTGGTGCTGGAGATGGTGATGCTACAGTTGACACGTAAGTTAGTCCCGTTAGTTCTTACTCGTGATATGTAGCACTTCGTTGTTCTTGTGGTTTCCTTTCTTTAGAGCTGAGAAAGAAGAAAATGGAACGCAACTCAAGACGCCATTGATTGAACAGGAACCGGAACCGAAAACGTTGACATTGGGTGAATGGAAGGCTATGCAGGTCAGTATGAGTTAATTCGATTGCAAGCTATTTTAAAGATTAGTAACCTTCAGTAGGAAGAAAGATGAGGAATCTTTTTTGATTTACTAATTATCCTCTAAACTTCTACTTATTATGCTTGCCTAAGCAGCAACCGAGAACTACTCCACAGTTTAACATCCGAAAGCCTAATGACGGAGAAGATCCAACAAAATGGAAACATTTGGTGCTCAGGAGAAAAAACAACCTGGATGAAGATGAAGACCAATACGAAGAAGGAGAGGTAGCTTTTACTGAACTTCGGACTACGTTTAAAACAAGAATGCAGTACAGTGGGGATTTCATAATGCGAATTGCTTGTAACTTGTAGGATATCTGGGTTCCACAGCGGGCTGGTCGTCAACAACGCATCACAGACATCGGATTCCATTTCGAAGATGATCGACCAAATGATCGTGGGTTTCGTCGGGGACCTAAACAATTCCGAACAGGCGGACGGGAGAATGGCGGACAAAATGTATTTCCCTGAATACTTATTACTTTTTCTATTATTGAGCTTTTACCTGCATGTGTCAAAAAATCTAAACATATTGTGTATTTGTGAAGGATCGTCAGTTCGGACGGATGCGAGAGCCTCGGCCACCCAAGGTTGATGACGAAAATGACTTCCCAACATTGTAATTTGGAATCGTTACCCCGTTGAAATTGTCTACACAATCTGCCCATTGTTTACTTGTCACCCGGTCTTAATGATTATATTTACTCATTATTTTTCTCCAAACCGTAATTTTAAACCTGTTTGATTTTCCTATCGCACATAACATGTGATAAGTTAGATGTAATTTTAAATGAACATCTAATATTTCAAATCTAGCTTTGATGGGTTTTTCTATGAATTCCAGCTATGTAATAGATTTTTACACTAACAGGTTGCTTAAACTTTAATGTAATATCAAATAAAAATGGTATCATTTTTGTGGAATGGATAAGATTCGTTGAGTTTATTTTCACCATTCAAGTACTATTCGTAATCATTAACGTAAACATCAAAATTTTATCCAATAGTATAATAACAAGCCCATGAAATCATAAGAACAGCAACAACTTAATAGCACCAGTTATTGAATCTTTATAAAATATGTTTAGGCATTTCCTTCAACTGCAACATGCTCCGTTGAAATATTTCTTTTGAGCCCAGTAGCTTCAGCCACGCTTTATTACCGTCAATGAACACTACCTTTCCTCGGAGCCTGAAGATCAAATGCTGCATATAAATTCTGTAATAAGTCAAAATGTAATGATAATAAAAAATGTCCTCACCAATTATCTGACTTCGGACTCGGTACAAGACACAACTCGCCTGCCCCGTCCCTTAACCACGGTCTATATGGATCCAACCCGTTAGAGGTGTCATACTGCTCTATAGCCCGTTTGATTTGCTGTTTTCATTCATTATCATAATGTACATCCCCGCATAAAGATAAAATATAATTAGTAGATTACAGTTAAAAGCAAGCAAAACAATGCATTGCAGTTTAGCATTCACTTGGCAGTCGACCATTGACTTACTTCTTCTTCCGACTCATCATTCTTTTCCACGTTTTCAACCCTCAAGTACACAGGCACGGCATTCACACCGAGGCTTCTTAAACCTGTAGGGTTTTTCTTCTCTGAACACAAGATCATATTATTAAAATGATTATTTCATTATTAGTTGATGATATAAAGTGTTTTATGCAATGTATGACCTTGTATGTACTCCTTTTCAAGAAGATCGTGCAATACAGATAACTCTCCACTGAAGCAATGTATCTCGCCCCAATGCATTGTTTGAGTACTCTGAGGATTTTCAATATCAAACTGGAACTAGAATCATATGAAAAATAGATTTAGAGCATGAGTGACAGAAATTGCAAAACAGCAAAAGCCTCACCTGAACGTCTACCCGAACTGCCGTAAGGTATAACGCAAACGCTTTCTGCAGATACTCTTCTACCCCCATGATTGCTTCTGGAGAGTCAACCTGAGTATATCTCCACAACCCGAACTGGAAGCACAGCCTTTTCTGATCGTAAAATTTCGCTGGGAGTTCATAGACATCCTCTATTTCTTCAATGCACCCAATATCTATCAAATGAACTAGGAATGTTTTTTCGTGGTTTTTATCTACTCCAGGTAATCTTTTGATTAATCCTCGGTATCTGAAATCGGTTTAAACCACGTTATATAAAATATGTGGTTGTAGCAAAAATTGAGCTCGATTCTCAAAAACGCTCTTTCCAACTCACTTCTGAACATTATATAAATCATGCAAGTCGTGTGAAAATTAAACAAAAAATATATATCATCTTACTTTCCAACATTATTCAAAATGTCTCCCTCATAGTTTACGACACAATAATCCCCAGGTTTTACTTTGGATCTCAACTTCTTTGCCAACTTGATGCTTTGGAGGTCATTCATGTCCATAAAAATAGGAACACACGACTTTTTCTCATCCTCCCACCGTAAGAAAATTCTGGTTGCATCCTTGATATACGTGGGTTTTACCTGTATCAAAATCACAATTAAAACGCAGTAATTCCCAACCAATTTTCAACAAAAATTCTGCAAAAAATTATCATCCTTATATTACCACCACAAACACACCCAAAGGAACGTCCATCTCCAGCTCTATAAGCTTAGGTACTTTCGTCACTTTCTGAGGCTTCTTCCCCACTACGTCATTTTCTTCTATTGATACAGCACTCAGGATCTTTTCCAGTTCCGCATCTGACACAAACTCCAGATTCTTCTTTATTTCCTTCAACTCTCTCTCTCTCGCAGTGAGATCCCCAGAATCCACTTTATCACCAGACATTCTTCAATTTAGCGTTACAGTTATCCTCTTGATTTTCTTTCCGTAATTTAATATCCAGCTCAATCGTCTCAAGCGTTCACTCTAATCCGCTTCGACGACGGTTTGAAATCTACGTCAACCTTCCCCTTCTAATCAGCGACAGCCGAAACAAAAATAACAAAATGTTAGCGAATAATAACAACAATTAACAAATTTTTGATCAATTTCTGGTGTTTGACCTTACCTTTTATTTTCCAGCTGTAAAAGCAAATAATTTTTTTGGTGTTCGGAGTTGAACTACCACATGCTACAAAGAAAAACAACAACAGAGATGCTATTTAGTATTTCTAAATTTGTTTAAAGCGATCGTAATTTTCTTCAAACTGCAACAGACCACCACTCACCTGCGTATTTCAAAAAGCAAAAACAAACGAGAAAAGTAAGCCGTACACTCAACGCTTCTTCGAAAGAGTAACGAAGGTCAATTCTTTGTTGTCACTTTGGGAATGTTGGCTTCGCATTTGTTCTCGCTTGACTCGCAACTCGCTCCCTCCTCCTTCATCCGCCCAATCTCGTCTCACATTTCTTATCGAGAGAGCCTTTTCAGAAACCCAGCTTCATATTTCACAATCAAAATTCGTATGATAACACTATACAATGATTCAAAACTTATTCATCCATTATCTGCTGCTGAAGTTATCTATGAGGCTGTGTGTTCAGATTCATAGATTCTGGGATTTCAGCTCATTCTTCAAGCCTTCAGCTCATTGAATTTGCAGTTGGAATTTCCAAACTTCAATCACTCCGTTGAATAAATCTAGCAAGGTCTAAGAATCACCTGCAAATGTTTAACAAATAGTTTTATTGTCTGTGTGTAACATTTATTTTATCCTGCTAGTACAACGCATCATTTAATTCAACTGTCTTATTATCTATTCTTCTTCAAGACACTGAACTTGGTTATGAAATGCAGATGTGAAGAAATAAATCACGATTTCCCAACAAATTTTTCCATCACGATAGGTGAAGCATATATTATAATGAAGATGAATTATTTATTGTCAATTCCACAAGCAAATAAGCAAGTGTTACAAGTAAATTCCACAAAAGCCACAGCCAACATAGTTTCAATGAGTCTATCAAGTAAATTCAGGATAAGGATGTTGAATAAAAACTCACGAGCAAAACAAAATCTATCAATATTTTTCAGATTTTCAATGGTATTTGGATTTGGACGGACTGGGCTCAGTAGATTTTCTTAATCGCTTTTTTAGTGGGATCAACATTCTTGTATAATCTGAAATATTATTTTCCGAAGTTTTAGCGTATCTCATGAATTATTCATCGTAGATTATTGGACGATAGAGGAAATAAATTGTTTTCCAGCACTACAGCGTTTAAATCTTTAAATGAAACGTGACAAACATGAAATATCAAAGATGATGAAATTCATTTATTTGTGATCGTGGGATTCTGATTGATACTGATATCAGATCAGCTCTGACAATAAGAATCCCACTCTAGAGTTCTCGTATTAAAACCGTATAAAGTCTTGTATCCATTTTGATCGTTCACTTAGTTTATATATTTAATATATTATATTGTTATATTTTTCGTCTAAGAAACAAGTTTCACTCCATATTAAATGTGAAATAATGGCTAAATCATTTCAAATTACCCTTCCTAACACTAAAGTACAAAATGTTGAAGATATTCTCGAGAATCTCGGAGGATTTGGCAGATTTCAGTTTATACTTTTAGTCTTAATTCTTTCCTTAGAAATCCCTACAGCTTTTGTGATATTTTCTCCTATTTTTACTGGTAAGATCCTGGGTCTGTGCTTGATTATACAAGGGCCAATACATCAACAAGAAGTATTCACCTTAATTTATACTTCCGATTTTAGGACTTACTCCAAAAGATTGGACTTGTAATGGGGAAACAGTCTCATCGCAAGAAGAAATCTGTTCTTGCAATGGAACTTTGGCGTCACAAGTTTCGTCAATTGTCTCAGAGGTAAGATGTTCAACTTCGTAATTTCTGTCAGGCATCTTCAAATTGGCTATATTTTTAGTGGAATCTCATTTGTGATTCGGCTTGGGTATCGGACTTTGTTACAACGATTCAAATGGTTGGACTTGTCTTGGGAAATGCAATATTTGGACAAGTAGCAGATTGGTAAAAGATATTTGAATTGAAAGTTTCGTACAACGGGTGCTTTTTCCCTAGTAGGGTATATAAACTCGATCGATTTCAGGTATGGAAGGAAGCGGGCATATTTGGGAACTGTCTTGTTCTTATCACTAGGAACAATTATTTCTGCTGCAGCTCCAAATGTCTATATTTACACTGCAGCAAGGGTTTTGTGTGGAGCTGGATTCTCAGGTGCGACATACATAATTTATTCAAATAGATTTGAAATCCTGGATAAAACTTATGCCTGCAGGATTCGTTTTGTGTTCCGGAATATATGCGATGGAGTTTATGGTTCCTAAGTGGAGAATCGTTTGTTCCTCGGTGGGACCATTGGGCGAAGGTATCATGATACTTGGGGTCTTAGGTTATTACTTCCAAGACTCGTGGAGGAATCTGTTATGGGCAACTGTTACCCCTTTCTGCTTGATAGCCATAATATTTCCGTAAATCACAGAAAAATATTTTATTTACTCTTTTGTGTCTACAAATATTTCATGAATTTTTCGTAGACTTATTCCGGAAAGTCCCAGATGGCTTCTGAAAAGACAAAGAATAGAGGACGCACACAAAGTGTTTAGCTACATCGCTCGGATTAACGGAAAGCCCAACATAGAATTTGAAGTACTGAAGGAACTCGCTGAGCGTGAAAATGCAGCGGAGACTAAAGTCAAGAACATAACTTACGTGGAATTTCTGAAAGACAAGGAAGTTAGATTCATTACTTTTTGCCTTGTTATCATGTGGGCTACCTGGGTGCTCATGTACTTCGGAATCAGCTTCAACTTGAAAAACATGGGAGGAAATCGCTTCCTTAATGTTGTGTTCTTGGGATTATGCGATGCTGTAGGATACCCAGCATCGTTCTTGATGAATACCTTGTAAGGTTCCTGTCAAATTCTGTCCAAAGATCAATGGTTCAACTTGCTGATATTATTTATTGCCTATTTCATAATATGAAGCTTCACTCGTCGTCAGTCAGTGGCCACGTTCATGACATCTGCAGCAGTGATACTTGTCTCTTTGGCTGTCTTTCAAGTCACATTAGATCTCTCCGACACACCTGTAGTCATTTTAACAATGTGCCTCTTCGGAAAGTTTGCAGCAGCAGGTGCGCGAGCCTCTTTAAGAACATTCACCGGTGAATCATTTCCAACAGCTGTACGAAATACCGGATTCGGAATCGTTGGATTCATAGGAGCTGGAATCGGTCTAGTTGCTCCTCAGATCGCATACTTGGGTTCAAGTAAGTAAACTGATTAATTAGCCATTTCTTTAATGCTATTTTAATTTCATGAATCTTTGTCTTCACAGAATGGCCCTCAGTTCCATTGTTCATCTTCGCTGTTTGTAGTTTCATTGGAGCTGTAGTATCCTTCTTGCTAAAGGAGACAAAGGGAATCCCTTTAAAAGAAGGTGTGCGAAAACTTAGTAAGCGAATTAGTGTTGCCTCAATTGTTAATTCTGTTCGACGATTCAGTCAAGTAAGTCAAAAGAAACAGTCTGACGAAATTAAGGAATAAATATTAGGTGGTCGTATCTGAATTTATTCTTAATTTAACCTTTTTTAACTGAAGAAGTCACCTATGCTCAGATGGTTCATTGGTTATGTCTCACTGAACAATATGTGTACGCAGTTCACATCAATCGTCCTAGTCTTTTAATTCCAGTGGTTCTTCGCAACCTAGTCCAGAGCAAATCAGTTAATCCATTTTGATACAAGATAGAAATATTTTTAATATAGCGCTGTGATGATTATCCATGATAGATGACATGCAACTTTGAATGAGTGCCATCGTACACTCACCACCATCTGTGCTCATGATACTTTTCATGGAAAGCATTTTACATGCTTTACTGCGTGACAATTCTCACACTTCATGGACAGCAATTCGTGATGTTTGGCACTGATAAGAATCTTCTTGGATCCCATTCAAGATTTAAGATGTATTTTCTAGTTCAAGGTTGGAACGTAATAAGCAGTCTAAACGCGAACTCGGTTACATTCGTGTGATTCAAGATCGATATGTTTCACACACGTGAGGCGAGCCTAACTTGTTATATTATGGGAGCAGACTTATTTCAAAAATCATGATCATTATTTTTGTTGTACTACACAAAAGTTTCAAGGCTTTATTTATTTAACTTAGCACATAGTAATGAATTGTTTGAGTTTTATCAGTGAGTTAGTTTGACACAGACACGAACAAATCAATTTGGAGGTACTCTTCATTCATAAGACTCCCAAACCACTTACAACCAAATTATGAGTAGTCTAACCAAAGAGGAAACACCATTAAAGTCACCTCCAATAAAAAATGTTGACGATATCTTTGACCGCCTTGGAGGATTTGGAAGATTCCAAGTTCTCGTTCTCATCCTAATCTTGTGTTTGGAAATCCCAACAGCCTTCGTCGTTTTTTCACCTGTGTTTACAAGTAAAAGCATAAATTCTACAATTTCAGTTCCGTATTTCATCCTAAATTCACATCTCAACTTATACAGGTGTCCATCCAAAGATCTCCACATGGAAGTGCGAAAATCAAACAATTGCCTTACAAGAAGAGTTGTGTTCCTGCAACGGAACTTTATCTTCCTCCACCTCCTCAATTGTAACAGAGGTAACAAAGTGCAAATCATATACTTTTTCTCCGTCTCCAGAAAATCTTAGAATTCATCTTTTCACGCAAAAAGTGGAATCTCATTTGCGAATTAGAATGGTTGCCGGACTTCATCACTTCCATTCAAATGGTGGGGATTCTCATTGGAAATGGAGGTTTTGGCCAATTGGCAGACTGGTATACTGAACAAAATCTAAAAAATTTCTACATGAATCCTCTGAGTTAATAATATAAAATGCAATATTCTTTAATAATGCAAAGGTACGGAAGAAAAATGGCTTATCTAGGCGCAGTGGGATGTCTCACTACAGGTACAATTCTTTCAGCTGCAGCCCCTAACTTGTACGTCTATGCATTTAGCAGACTTATTTGCGGAGCAGGATTTTCAGGTGAGATTCGTAATGAGAAAAGTTCACATGTCTTCAGATACGCAATCATTGAAATGAATTCACAATGCAACATTAAGATTTTCAGAAGAATACTTTCTTCAGGGTTTGTGATGGGCTCGGGAGTATTTGCAATGGAATTCATGCCGCCTAAGTGGAGAGTAGTCTGCTCATCCGTTGGGCCTTTTGGGGAAGGAATTATGCTCCTCGGACTTCTCGGCTACTACTTCCAGGATTCATGGAGAGCTTTGCTTTGGGCCAGTGTGGTTCCCTTTGCTGCAATATTCATCACTTTTCCGTAATGACCCCAGGGATATTAAAAGCTTGTGCACTTCAATCATTTATGTGCTAATTTTCAACTCTCTGGATTCCAAATTCCTATAGCTTCATTCCTGAGAGTCCCAGATGGTTACTGCGACGTCAGAGATTGGAGGATGCTCACGAAGTGTTCAGTTACATCGCTCGACTCAACAAGAAACCCAATGTGGACATTGAAGACCTCAAAATTCTTGCCGACTCAGAAAAGACGGGAAATGAGTTAAAAAAGATAACTTATGCGGAGTTCTTCAAAGACAGACAAGTTCGGTTCACTGCGTTTTGTTTAATAGGCATGTGGACCAGTTGGGCTCTCATGTACTTTGGCATCAGCTTCAATATGAAAAATCTCGGAGGAAACCCTTATTTTAATGTGGTTCTCCTTGGAGTGTGCGATGCAGTCGGATACCCAACTTCATTTTTCATGAACATGCTGTAAGTTTAATGCATACTTGATGTTGATTATGTAGCATAATTGTATGGTGTAATTGTAGGCTGAGTCGACGACAATCAGTGGCAGCATTTATGACTTCAGCAGCCACCACTCTGGTTACTTTAGCTGTGATTCAGCTCGTTGTGGATGTGACAGATAAGCCAGTCCTTGTTCTCACGCTCTGCTTACTTGGAAAGTTCGCAGCAGCCGGTGCTCGAGCGTCACTTCGGACTTTAACGGGAGAATCATTTCCAACTGCGGTGAGAAATACGGGATTCGGTCTAGTGGGATCTACAAGTGCCTTGACAGGACTCCTGGCTCCCCAAGTTGCCTATCTTGGATCAAGTAATCAATCAAGACTTTCTTCAGATTTGAATTTTCTTACCTTATGAAATGAAACCGTTTTCTTGTAATTCCAGAGTGGCCATCAGTTCCACTGTTTATCTTTGCCGTTTGCAGTTTGATTGGGGCTGCCATGTCATTTTTAATAAAGGAGACCAAAGGTATGACGCTAGTAGAGGGTGTCCAAAATAATAAAGCTAAACGACGAGGTAGCATAACCAAAATGATTGACAACGTAAGAAGACTGAGTCACAGCCAGAGTTAAAGATTATGAGATTTTTATGTAATAAAATAATGAGTTCTTTACTACTACTACTATTCTTTGGTTTGGTTCACCTAAAGGGTTTGCAATTAATGTACTGTCAACAACAACCTAAATGCAGCAACGCAGCAAGTTTTTCTTCTGCATCAAGTTCAAGTTCGTTAGGTTGTGAATTTCTGAATACGTAGAAGCACACTATTATAAAAGCATATTATTATTATCAATTAATTATCTTGGAACATAATATAACTTCTAGGCTAGGTAGTCGGAATCACATATGATATGTCTGTGCATCCAGTCTGGCTGTTTAATCGTCAGTCTGTATGCATTTTTGTTATTCATTTCAATAAAAATCGCTTTATCTCACAATACTTGTGTTGCTTTGCCGTAAAAAATTATGCTTACATTACTTGCATAGCAAATAATAAAATGCATCTTCCTTTTATCCTGGTTGTTCATCGTCTGTACTGATTGTGAGTCTGCAGAGGTCTCACAGATCACCTAATGGTTTTGAACCTGTTTATCACCATTTGCAAACTTTACATCATTACATCTTCTACGGCGAACAACAATAGGACAGGTGAAAGATCCTTTCCATTTGTATATAGTATTACAATACTTTTGACACTCTGTCCCGAAAGAAGTATTAAATTAAGCTCAACAAATATTCATTTTAAGCAAGCATTAAACACGTCATTAAATGGGAAAACATGAACTTTCTGACAATAACTCCTGCGAACCTCAGATTTCAAATCCTCAGAATACAGAGGATATTTTTGAACTCACAGGAGGTTTCGGATTCTTTCAAGTTTGTCTCCTCTTTTTAATCTTATTTTTTGAAATCCCAGCAGCTATTCTGGTATTTGCACCTGTTTTTGTCGGTAATGTTACACTTCGTATCGTAATATTTTGTGGATTAGCATATTGGAACCTATACTTAAATACTGTTCTCAGGAGCTACACCCGAGGCATGGACATGTGATAGTATTTCAATTTCCAAGTCGAATATCTGTTCTTGCAATGGAACTCTCGAGCCGTCGTACCCTACATTTGTATCTGATGTATAGTAACACCTTTAGTTATCTTGAGAAACTGTAATTTACTTAATAAGTATTACATCGTTTTCGTGACTTTTGATTAGTTCCAACTCATCTGTAATCTGTCCTGGGTGTCAGATTTTATCACCTCAATTCAAATGATAGGATTGCTCTTAGGAAATGGAATCTTCGGCCAGTTTTCAGATTGGTATAATTTTATTGCTTCTTCCTACGCTTAGATTGTTGGTTCATGCAACTAATTTTAGACGCATCGTGTCAGGTATGGAAGAAAGTCTACACACTTTGCTGTGATACTTTGCATGCTAGTTGGAACTTTGATGTCTGCAGAAGCTTCGAACGTGTATTTCCTTGGAGGAGCTCGATTCCTATGTGGCGTGGGATATGCAGGTAAGTCCCAGTTTTCTTGGGCTTAACTTACAGATCTCAGGTCTTGTCATTCATTTCAGGATTCAGGATATCTGCATCTAACTATGCAATGGAATTCATGACTCCAAAGTGGAGACCAATAGTTGCAGCCGTCACTCCTTTCGGGCAAATTAAATATTAATAATTATTGTCATACTAATTAAGTGGCGAAATATATTCTAAAGTTCTGCTGTGTTGATGAATTTTACAGAGAAGGAGTTGTCCTGATGGCTGTCTTAGGATATTATTTTCAACATTCATGGAGATCATTCCTTTTGGTCTCTGCTATTCCATTCGCCATGATTTTAATCTTTATACAGTAATCAATTCTCTACAGTCTTGATGCAAAACGGGACACGTAACAAGGTGTATGTATCTGTTTGCATATAGCTTCACCCCTGAAAGTCCAAGATGGTTAATGCGTAAAGAACGATACGCTGAAGCACACAAAGTATTCAAGTGCATCGCACGTGTCAACAGGAAGCCTTCTGTTGAAGTGGATACAATTATAAAAGTTGTCGTGGCTGAAAATGAACAGTCCTTAACTTCTTCTGACCCTAACGAGAAGAATCTGAGTTATTGGATATTCTTCCAAGACAAGGAATTAAGATACACCACTTTATGTCTCATGGGGGCGTGGGGCGCTACAATGGCAGCTTACTTTGGAATAAGTTTCAACATAAAGAACTTGGAAGGAGATCGGTTTTGGAATGTCGTGTGGCTGGGACTTTGTGATGTCGTCGGATACCCGACGTTCTTTCTTGTTGCCTTAATGCAAGCTACAATTAATTGACCTTATTTCTCCCATTATGTATGAATGTGCAATGCGAATTGTGTTGTCTCTCAATTTTACAATTTATTGAACGTACTTAGCTTGGATCGAAGGAAGACATTAGCTGTTTTCATGGCTGGATCTGCTCTGTTTTTGTCCATTCTTGCAATTCTGCAACTCGTGATGGATGTGACGAAGATGACAGTGCTGATTTTAACACTTAGCATGTTGGGAAAGGCATGCTCTGGAGCCAGCAGAGCTGCTCTGAAAACTGTAACAGGAGAGTCTTACCCCACGGGTGTTAGAAATATGGGTTTTGCAATTGTTGGAATGGTGCCGTGTGTAGTAAATTCAATTGCACCTCAAATTGCTTACTTGGGATCCCGTAAGTTGACTTAATTAACTTACACACTCCAAATAGTCTAAACTGACGACCATCTATAAAATATATATATGATGTTCCTGTAGAATGGCCATCAATCCCACTTTTCATCTTTGGAGTTGTCAGTCTTTTCGGTGGAGCTGTTGGATATCTTCTCGTAGAGACCAAGGGAAAAAATTTGTCAAGTTGAATTTGGAACTTGAAATGACAATGATTTTCATAATTTTAGAAAATTTATGAAACGAGATTATCCAAACCATAAAATAAGAATTATAATAAAGTAATATATAAGCTTTGCCAAATAACGAACTTGAATATAACAATCCTATCAGCTGAAAACTCCACTCATAAGCAGCTTATACTGACATGGAGAAGCCTACATCACGTCCTCTTAGTGATGAATTGATGACTGTTTTTTGCATATGCTTGGCAGCTACATTAATGTGAAGGGAGACTAGTCTGACTAGCCTAATGAAAAAAGTTTCCATTGATTGGACACAACATGACCTACATGAAGTCCCCAATCCCCAATTGTGTAACTCACAAGTCATAACAGTCGCAAGTCTCCCAGTGAACTGTGCCATTCAAAGGTCTCGTCGTCAGTGTTGATTGAGGCGTCCTTGCAAGTAATGTACAAAGTGCATATGAGTTTTCATTGTAATTCCTTCAAGTAGTATTGAGCTCTCGTCCTGCAACCGAGCTGAAGTTTATTAATCGTTCATCACACAGTTCCTCGTAGTAAATACTTAAGTATTGTGAGAAAATCTCGCGATTTTCCATTCCTCATAAACACAAACGCACATCAATCCATCCCAAACAGATTGACATTGACACCTATTTTGCAACATGTACGTCAAGACAGACGATACACATTTGTGAGGTGATGACCAACTGTAACATAATCTTCATCTGAGTTTTCGACGGTAACATGGCACCTGTGGCTCAATTCGGACTTAACAGAAGAAACTTGTTAACAAGAATCCTCACATTGCCCTCTCCCTTCCCAAGTCTCACTTCCATCTTCATCGCCAATGTCCCCGTGTTGGTTTTGGGACTAGCCATCCTCAGCTACCTGATTGACTACATCAGCACTCGCATCTCAGGGGAACTCCGATCAAGTGAGACCGAAATCTTCGACTTCATCGTGAGTAAGTTCGTAAAACGCATTGGAAACACTCCAATAAACTTAAGCGAGTGATCTTTTGAATCTCCAATTTCCAATAGTCGGTGGGGGTTCTGCTGGAGCTATTGTAGCCAACAGACTGTCCGTTCGATATAAAGTTCTGTTGCTGGAAGCTGGAGGAAATCCCCATCCATTCTCCTACTTCCCTACTTCATCTCTTGTCACGTTAAATCTTCCAGTAATCGATTGGGGGTACAAAACCGTTCCTCAAGAAAATGCATGTTTTGCTCTTAAGAACAGAGTGAGTTTTTTCGAAAATACAAAAGCCCATTCGATCCGATCAAAACAACCTTTTTGAAATTCAAACTGACACGTCTTATTTCTTACGAAGGTTTCCCAATGGCCAAGGGGCAAAGCCCTGGGAGGAAGCAGTGTACAAAACATAATGATGTTTATGCGAGGAAATCCACGAGATACTTGGGCAAATCTCACTGGAGATCCTGGATGGAATTATGAAAATGTTCTTCCATATTTCAAGAAATTGGAAGATTTTCATGGCTATGAAAATCCAGGTGTCGTTTACCTACATAATCCCTTTTATACAAGTTTGGTGGTTCTAACATAATCCATTGTCTTTCTTGACACCCATTTTATTCGGGAATAAGATTCTTCCAGATACCACGGGAAAGGTGGACCTATGCACGTGGAGAAACTTCGATTCTCTCCAAGTTTGAATTACTGGTTGGAGGCTGGAAGGGAAATGGGATACAACATAGTGGATGCAAATGGTCTCCAAACAATCGGTTTGTTTCTATTTACACTACACGCTTGCTTGTCAATTCTTTGTGGGTCTTTTTCACAAATTTTTGGTTAGAGAGAAGCCCAGCAGGAATTCAATTCAAAATCAATTTCCCTTTGGATCTTCTCAAGGTTTTGGAGGAATGGACGTGTCTATGAAATTCGGAAGGAGATTCAGCACTTACTCAGGATACATTAAGCCTATTCTTAACCGGAGCAACTTGAGAATATATAGATATGCATATGCTACCAAGGCATGTACATATACTTCCGTTCTTCGTCTTCACTTGTGATGCTTTATGTGCATGCTGATCTGCATTTCTCAATTTGTACATTTCATCTCAGAATATTTCTATCGTCACTTTATGCAGATTCACCTTGACGAGACGAAAACTGCTTATGGTGTAACGTACAATCGACACGGAGTGACAAAGTTTGTACGAGCAACAAAGGAAATCATTGTGAGTGCTGGAGCTGTGAATTCGCCACAATTGCTTATGCTATCTGGAATCGGTCCCAAGTGGCATCTCGCTCAATTCGGAGTAAGTTATGGGTTTCTATTCATCCTAGAAATTATTATTTGCGTCCTAGATGCAATTGTGTGGAAGTGTCCGCATAAACTTACTCTCTGCAATGAGCTGTTTGCTCTACCCTTGTAACACTTTCAGATTGAGACCTTGGTCGATCTTCCTGTTGGAGAAAACTTAAGGGTATGATAGGGTTTACATATGGGAAAGGCTTC